>CAAKHB010004908.1:34959-48464 GCA_901007665.1 Aeoliscus strigatus
GTACAGGAGGTACAGGAGGTACAGGATGTACAGGAGGTACAGGATGTACAGGATGTACAGGAGGTACAGGGGGTACAGGATGTTCAGGAGGTACAGGGGGTACAGGATGTACAGGGGGTACAGGGGGTACAGGGTGTACAGGGGGTACAGGGTGTACAGGAGGTACAGGGGGTACAGGATGTACAGGATGTACAGGAGGTACAGGGGGTACAGGATGTACAGGAGGTACAGGGGGTACAGGATGTACAGGAGGTACAGGGGGTACAGGATGTTCAGGAGGTACAGGGTGTACAGGAGGTACAGGATGTACAGGAGGTACAGGGGGTACAGGATGTACAGGAGGTACAGGGGGTACAGGGTGTACAGGGGGTACAGGGTGTACAGGAGGTACAGGGGGTACAGGATGTACAGGAGGTACAGGGTGTAGAGGAGGTACAGGATGTACAGGATGTCCAACACGTTGTGGCACATACAGGGGACGTCTCTCTGCTGTGTCCTTGGGAGAGCCTTAAAGTGACATACTTTGATGTCTCTTTGTTTAAATTCTCCAGTGGGAGGGATCTGATCAGAATACAGAAAAGTTGCCGTGTGTCACGAAAAGATGAGTTTTTCTTTTCATTTGAAATGGATTCTTTTTCTGGGCGATAATAACGCTGCAGCTGGAAGCAACAGCAGTCCTCATAAGACTGAAAGTAAAAAAACACTTAGCTGGAGGATTTATTTCCGTATGTCACTGGCTGTGATTGGCCCAGTCTGGATGGTCTAGATGGTGTGGACGGTGTGTATCTATGGAGATACACCGACACACCGGCTGTCTTTGTTGGACCCAGTAACACAGACGGTGTTACATCCATCCCACCGCGACATGTTCTGTGTGCACGTGACCGTCCTTTGGAGGAACGACATGACTGTTGAAGCAGAAAACATCCAATGGGTCCTGAAGGCTGATGAGTGTCACTCGGTTCCTCTCCTTGGTGTGAAGAAGGAGAAAACGTCTGAGAATTGAGAGGAGCCATGTTGCTGTCGCTAATTCCCATTCCCAAATCGTACCGTGATGACAGCAGCTTGGATGTGAAGTTCAAGGTACAGGAACCGAGTGACACTTTCAGTAAAGCCTGATTCATGCTCCTGGGTCGAATCGACGGCGACCGAAGTGCAATACAGCGCCAGAGCGGTAGGGGGTCGCATCCTTTTCCTGAATAGTTATCGTCGAGTCTGGTCGATTCGCTTCCGGCTTTTCCTCGTCACAGCTGATTTAATGTTCATCATTTGGACTGTTATGTATATGTCATTTCATTAAATTAAAGTAACACTTTGGATTCTGAATATGTGGTCAGTTTGTCCAAATATTGCCCATTTGTTCCAACGTTGTCAGAGATGAGAAGAGCCACAGGGGAAGAAGCTGCCCGGGAACAGCTAGCAGCTAGCAGCTAACATCTAGCAGCTAACATCTAGCAGCTATCAGCTAACAGCTAACATCTAGCAGCTAATATCTAGCAGCTAACAGCTAACAGCTAACATCTAGCAGCTAACATCTAGCAGCTAACATCTAGCAGCTAACAGATAGCAGCTAACAGATAGCAGCTAAAAGCTAACATCTAGCAGCTAATATCTAGCAGCTATCAGCTAGCAGCTAACAGCTAACATCTAGCAGCTAATATCTAGCAGCTAACAGCTAACAGCTAACATCTAGCAGCTGACAGCTAGCAGCTAACAGCTAGCAGCTAACAGCTAGCAGCTAACAGCTAGCAGCTGGGAATCCCAACATGATGGCCTGTCAACATCCCGGGGGAGAGCGTGATCCCATGAACTGATCTGCATCTCTTTGGGGAGTTAATGCTGGCTGATAGAAATCCTTTGTTAGATAGATGTTGTTTCATAGGTGAAATCTAACAATTAGCTGCTACATTAGTTTGTCCGAAAGTAAAGTTTTTTACTTGGACAGAGCAGCTCTGCCCCTGGGGCAATGCGTCCGTCTGCGTCCGTCTCGACGTGTAGTTACTATTTCTTGGAGGAGCACGTCAACCCACGCCGTATTCTACGGAGAGCCCTCTGCGTAGCCACATACCCTACGCTGTAGCTACCCAGTCGATTTGATGCAGTAGCATAATTCCGGCTTAATTGTCCAAAGTATGCTCGTGTTATACGACAGCAGGGTTGAAGTTGTCCGCTAAGCTAATCCTGGACGACCGCCTCCGACATAGCGATAGCACTCATGTGTCTCTGGAGAAATCCTTTTCATGATGTTGTCACACTGTTAGGCTGACAAATAGTATAGGAATGAAAACAACAGAGTGATCCTTTAACATGCTAATTTTTCCCCCTTGAAACTTTTTGGTCTAATTAGTTCCTTTTGATGGAGGAGGAGGGAAAGCCTTTGCATTCCCAATCTAGTGTGATGTACTCGAGAGGACTGAAATGATTCAATGAATAATGAACCGTCATTATTAATGTAAAACAGACAGCGTACGCTGTCATCCTCTCAGGAGGTGGTTCACATGACAGCAGAAGTTCAGGCAGGGAATTCCTCTGTCATCACAAGTGCCAGGTTTATTTCCCAGACTTTGTTTGTTAACGCTCCTGGGTGCGTTGAATCAGCTCTGCTCCCAGGTACATTAATGAGATTTTCACAGTTGAAGGACATGGCGATAGGGGGTGTCATGATGGAAGGAAAGAACCACTTCGCTGCATAGCAGCAGAATAGTGTATGATTCCTTTTTTTAAAGTTTTTATTTATTTTGTACCCATTCAGACAGCTCAGTTGCATGCGGATGTGTATCTCTGGTGTCTGGTACCTACATCTACATGCCAATAGATGATATAATTCACACACTCACCTTAGAACCGGACATGAATAGTGAATTTACACAGCTACACAGTGTGTGGATGATGATGGTAAAGATCCACAGTGATGCAGAAAACACACAACCCCTCCTTTCTGAAGCAAAGCGCCGTTGGGTTGTGAGATGTTCACTTGATGCTCCTGAAATGAAAAATTGAAAACTGAAATTAAAATTGAAAAATGGTCCATGAAGGTTTGTTCACATGCATAAACAAACAGTCGAGGCACAAAGGAACTCCTGCGCAGGTTTTTTATGTCTGAGATCTCTGAGCTAGATAGATAGATAGATAGATAGGTAGATAGATAGACAGACAGACAGACAGATTGATAGATAGACAGACAGACAGACTTTCTTCCATTTTTCTCCAGATCGTCTCATTTGCGTCTTCTACGCCTGCGACGGGCTGTTCAGGGACTTCTTTCCACTTCTCCAGAGTAGAATTCATTGATTCCTTGTATTTTACCTTCTGGCTCAGCTCCAGATGTTGACGGTTGAGCGGTCGTTAGGCCAAAGCCTTTTAGGTCCCATTTTTCAGGTGTCAGGAAGCTTTAAAAATGAATTGCTCACTCACTCACTCTGTTTCCTTAACGTTATTTGCGCTTAGGATCCTCAGATTATAACTATAGGCAACGTATATTACTTATATTTATACCCAGTCATGCACTTTTCCTGTCAGGAGCTCTCTCAGTGTGCTGCCATCTTTTGCCGGTGGTCCCACGTGATGTATTCAATGTTAAACATCTCTGATGGAGACAGCATGCAGATTTTATTCAGATAATGTGAAAGCAAACCTTTTTATCATGTTAATTGATTGTTAGAAATCATCTGAGCTTCACAAAAGTTATGGAACGTATGGATGAAGTAACAGCTTGGTAGTGTAGAAAACATGTCTAGTATGTTTAGAAGATGTTCAAATTCTTCAGGATTCATTGGACTTGTCAAACTTCATGAGCTGTGCGACAATCTCTTTTTAAATTTTCATTATTATTATTATGATTATTTGTCTCTATATTTTCTCTGTGATGAACGATGTCAAAGTGAACTGAGCGCCTCTCAGACGGGGGGGTGGGTTCTCAGTGATTCTAGAATGCTCATTGGTCAGTTTCTGAAACAAATCCACAGATCAGCACAGCGACGGATCATTGCAATGAAAGAATGAATTTGTTATTTTTTGTATGTACTTGATTTACTTTTATGACTTTGTTATTGGCCTCTCACTCCGGCTGTGAACCAGAGAGAGTCTCCTGAACTCGACGATATCTGAGCCCCTTCCCTCGGCTGAAATACAACAAAGACATAAGTAGAAATACCAGCGTACGTGGACCTCGAGGGGTTAATCTGTCCTTTCTCTGTTGGCACAAAGCTCAGGTGCGTTGTTCTGGTCTGATGTGTCTGGTCAGGACCAGCACTCCATCCACAGCCCCGGTGTATTTTTAGTCAGGTGGGCAGATCACAGCGACAGAGGTCACTCATTGGGTCTTCAAGCACTTTGTGTTTGTGTTCAAAATTCTCTTATTGAGGTTGTTTTTATTCACAACTCAGACTATTTCTAGTGCGTGAACAAACAGAACTGTGTGTGAAAATAAGGCATGTCATGTCAATGTTTAAAGAGCTCTGCTTCCGATGTTCCAGAGGAATACGATCGTCTACTTCAAAAGAGTTTTTGCTGCGAGTGTCGGCCCTATCAGCAGCAGAGCAGAGAGTCTTTGGATGGTCGGAGAGACTTTTATAACACTGCTATTGTTGAAAATATTCAGATTTAATAGTTTGTCTTCACACTGAGTCAATCATTCTTTTCCATCAGAAGACTTAACACACCCCTAAAAAAACAATTAGAGAAAGTTGATTTCTACCAGCGTCACATAATTATTGTCTGGCTGTTGAAAGTAGCCCAGACAGATATTTGACATTGTGTCAAATATCTCTGGAGTCAGTGGCGCCTTAGCTGCTGCCTTTAACACACATGCCGGCACCTGTGCAGAGAGACAAACTGCAGCTGCTGTGTGTTGTTTGTTCAACAATTGAGCCCATTTCCATTTGCACGCATCATACACTGTACATTTAAACATTTCTAGCGTTACTGAATGCATAATTTTAGTTTCCTTCATATATTCATTCTTTTCAAAGCAGCCTTTCCTACAAAAGGAGACCCCAGCAGAATTTACTCATGAACCTGAGGTTTATGATGCAGCTACTGAGCTTCCTGCTTGAAAGACCAACAGCAACGAAGCAGATGAAATATGAGATGAAACAATCAAATTCAAACCCAAGACTTTAGAAAGTCAAATGAAATCTGGAGAAATGGGCGAAACTAGAATTCATATCATGTATGTAATCAGTGTCACGAAGATGGTGATTGCTCCACAGGACTTTGTGTGTAACACTACAGTTGTCATGACGTTTACCGACCTACCCGTCTACCAGTGGACCCGATATTGACTTCCTCTAAGGAGGTCTAGAAGGAAGTCCACAAAAGGTGTGGTACTCCACATTCAAAGAACATACTGTACATGCCTCCATATGGAACAACCAGGCTGTGTGGGAAGAAAACATTCTTGTGGAAACAATGGTTAAAAAGGGAATGTGCAAAATAGGGACTTTTGTGTGAATGGAGAATTTAATACATTTTCAGAGTTATTGCAAAAGGATGACTTAGAAGAAAAGGTCAACATGTATTAGACACAGGAGATGAAAACGTTTGACCAAAACAAGTATGATGTAAGTCAAGTGGCTGTCCACTGCTCCATTTAGTCTTTGTTTTCATCTTCTGTAAAATGCCAGTTCATGGCCATCATGAGATGTTGGAACACGTTTTCAAATATATCTGTTGGAGCAATTGTTGTTCTTACATTCGGCGTCCTCATCCTGGCACCCCTGTGGATACAGGTAATCCATCAGAGAGGATAGAAAAGTGTAAAAGAGGGTAGAAAAGAGGGTGTAAAGACGGGGAACAATAGATGTGAAGATATGAGGAGGACAGGAGGTGTTTAATTAACATTCGGCCACCTGAACTCTCAAGAGTGAAGTTTATTTCTCCCCTCAGCATCCCTCTCTGTACATCTTCCATTTATCTTTTAATTAAAAATGGCAGAATCCCATAGCAGCTGTGAGAACGTCACAACAAATGATTCATCATTAGTTTGATTAATTGTTGATCGAATCAGTGTATGAACAGTAGTTGGTTTTTTTCCATTTCATGTGGGAATGAACAGGCGTTCCATCTCTTCACACCTCCCTCCGCATGCAGCGTGCCTCCACCCAGCTCATGAACGGGGGAACGAGGTGAGAATTGAGAGTGTGGCAGCAGCTTCTCCCAGCTCCTCCTGGAGATGTGGGGGACATCAGGCTCCTCGCTGTGGACAAAATCATTGTGGGGTCGGGAAGTGACTCGCTGCTGCTTCAGATCATTACCACTGAAGGATGGAGTCATGGCTCCATGACTTCCTACAATTACCGGATGTTTCATTTCAAACACCCCAGTCAGGAGAGACGGGTGAATGAGTGAATACGTCTGTACCGGTGAGGAGGGAGGAGTAGTAGTCCAAGTCCACTTTGGTGCCGTTCAAGTTTCCCTGCTTCAATTCCTGGTCAGCTCATCTGTTCCTCTCGATTGCCCCAGGGTGTGAAAGGTTTTCTGTCTGAAGTGGTGTCCTGTCAAGGTCGTCGACACGCTGACAGCTGGGATCGACTCCAGCGTGAACCACGATGGACGACGATGAACAAACAAATGACATGTGTCTCAATGGACTTTACGGTCCACACAATACTCAGTCCTCAGACCAGGGAGCCGGCAGGAGACCCAGGTGTGTCACTGTTGAACAGCTGACGATCAGCTGATGGGAGAGTGTGATATAATACAGAGTCGATGAGTTGAGAGTTGATAGGAGCCATGAATGAAACTCTTTCATGTTCCTACATGTTTAGTTTAGACCATGTTTAGTATGGTTTCAGTCATATGAATAAAGCGGGTGGCTCCAGAGGTCTTTCCTGATGGATTAAAAGAACACCTTGTTTTGGTTCAGACATCGATCGGAGCCCCCCCCCTACCGCCGCTCCTCCGTGTTCGTGGTTGTGTGTGAGTTGTGAGTGATTAATTGCACAGGGGGGCTGGAACAGGCATTGTTTAATTAAAACCTCTGATAATGTCAAAGTTTGTTTCCTGACAGACAAGAGGTCAGGTCTACAGTTATTATGCACGATTAATTATGGCGCGTGTGCACGTGGGCGTGATCACAGATGTAATTATTTTTACATCCATTCAGGCTGAGAGGGACAATCATGGTGTAATGAAAGTTTTCAACAAACGTTTCCACAACCACTGTTTTAATTAAAGTGCCACACTGGAGGAGTGTCTTTCATGTTCCCTGACGTGTTCCCTCACATGTTCCCTGACGTGTTCCCTCACATGTTCCCTGACGTGTTCCCTCACATGTTCCCTGACATGTTCCCTCACATGTTCCCTGACGTGTTCCCTCACTTGTTCCCTCACATGTTCCCTGACGTGTTCCCTCACATGTTCTCTCACATGGTCCTTGACATGTTCCCTGACATGTTCTCTCACATGGTCCTTGACATGTTCCTTCACATTTTCCCTCACATGTTCCCTGACATGTTCCCTCACTTGTTCCCTCACATGTTCCCTGACGTGTTCCCTGACGTGTTCCCTCACATGTTCTCTCACATGGTCCTTGACATGTTCCCTGACATGTTCTCTCACATGGTCCTTGACATGTTCCTTCACATTTTCCCTCACATGTTCCCTGACATGTTCCCTCACTTGTTCCCTCACATGTTCCCTGACGTGTTCCCTCACTTGTTCCCTGACATGTTCCCTCAAATGGTCCCTGACATGCTCCTTGACATGTTCCCTGACGTGTTCTCTCACATGTTCCCTGACATGTTCCCTGACATGTTCTCTCACATGGTCCTTGACATGTTCCTTCACATTTTCCCTCACATGTTCCCTGACATGTTCCCTCACTTGTTCCCTCACATGTTCCCTGACGTGTTCCCTGACGTGTTCCCTCACATGTTCCCTCACATGTTCCCTGACATGTTCCCTCACTTGTTCCCTCACATGTTCCCTGACGTGTTCCCTCACTTGTTCCCTGACATGGTCCCTGACATGTTCCCTGATGTATTCCCTCAGATGTTCCCTGACATGTCCCCTCTTCTAACTGGACGGGATCATCTTCATAGATTTTCATATGATGCTCATAAGATCACTGAATTGTTCCGTCAAGTTGTTGATCCCATTCTGACTGAAATGACTTCGGAGCCTTATAAATCTCCTGATGGTTTGTTTGTCTTTTCTCTCTTGAATTTGAATGGGAATCCTTGTTATTGTCATTGGACTCAGCACAACGGAACGGTGTGCAGCTTGTGTGCAGCAACATGTGAAATAATAATACTTTAAATACAATATATAAGAAAAATGATAGCAAATCCAAAATAGATCCGATATGAAGAGAAAATAACATAGTACGTCGTACAGAAAGAACCGTAGTGACAAAGAATTGTGTATCGGGTGCTGCTGTGCATTCAGTGCAAATATGTTATTGTGTGTGTGTGTGTGTGTCTGTGTGAGATGGAGGAGTGTTCCTCAGTCTGCTGGTGGAGGATCTAACAGTGGTGCTCGTCCCTGTCGATGCTGCAGACTCTCCTCCTCATTCGTCCAGTAACATCAGTGCCCGGTGCCTCCTCCCATCCTGAGCTGCCTTCGGGTTCAGCAGCTGTACAGCTGTTGTAAAAATGTGCAGTGTGCATGACTCCAGTTTCCGAATCCCTGCACACGTCACTAATGCCGACGTTAAATCCGTTCCTTTTGCTGTTTTTGTACATCTGGTTTCTCGATGGCTTTCTGCAGGACACGGTATTGTATGCTGAAGCTGAGGGTTGGTTTTAAACGACTACACAATGGATTCGTCTTCTCTCCTCCGCTCTGACCAGGGTATCACCACAGCCTCCCCTCCTCCCCCTTTACCTCCACGGCCGGGCCTGAGGGTCAGAGGTTACCGGTGTCCGGCACCCTATCGTCTGAGTTCCTGAACCAGGGCGGCTCCACCAAGGTCCTGCTCCTCATCTGCAACACGGCGGGATGTGGCCAGCAGGCTGTCCGGTGAGCTGCAGGCACACACACCTCTTAGTCCTGATCATCGTTGGCTGTTTCTGGGGGACGGGGGCTACGTGTACCCTCCACTGTTTATCTTATTTAATGACACTATGACAGGAGTGAAGTCGGTCGGTAGGACACGATCTGATGGACGGATTGTGTGTGGATGATTGACACTCTGAACCTGAGTCCTGAGCTGTCAGTTCAAAGTATTATGAACATGTTAAACTCCATTATCTCCGTCAGTCAGTGAAGGCTGCAGGAAGGGGTGTAGGGATGAAGCAGATCTGTGAGTGTGGTGGGGGGGCCTGGTTGTGGAGGGCTTTATAGGTGAGTAGGAGGAGTTTGAAGACGATGCGGGACAGGGAGACAGTGGAGGTTCTGGAGGACAGGGGTGATATGGGTGAGGAGGGGGTGTGGGTGGCTGAGTTTTGAATGTATTGTAGTTTATTGTGAAGTTTGGAGGTTGTGTCATAGAGAATGCTGTTGCAGTCATTGAGGGGGGATGTAATGAAGGCGTGGATTCAACAGAGTTTCAGCAGCAGTGAAAGAGAGTGAGGGGCAGAGGCGAGAGATGTTTTTGAGGTGGAAGAAGGCTGTTTTGATGTGTTGGTCAAAGGAGAGGTTGTTGTCAAAGATGATGCCAAGGTTGTGGCAGTGAGGGGGGGGGGGCAGAGTGGAGTTGACGATGGTGAGGTGGAAGTCAACACCCCCGTCTTAAGACCCTTGATTCGGATCTCAACAGAGGAAAAAGGCGTAAACCTCAGGAAGCGCTGCGGTAGTATGGATCCCTCCACTGATCCACCGCTGACCAGCAGACCATGGCAGCGGGGGAAGTGCAGTGACAACTGGGCGAGAAGGGGAGTTTGGAACAGGCAGCACTTGTGAATAGAAGAGACACATGAGGCCTGAACCAATGGGAAGAACTGCACATATGGGACCTCCCCCAGTTGTCACGGCAACAGAACTAAAGGCCGGTCCCCTCTGATAGATGTTATAACAAATCTGAGGTGACACACTGAACAAGGACCTTCAACAGCCGACCTTCAAAGGAGGTTAGGGGTCAAAGAGCCCTGAAGCAGTCCTGTCGATGAGCTCTGAACTCGGTGGGTGACATGGAACGAGTCAGGGCAGAGTTTTGAATTCTGTTCTATATCTTCTAGAGCCCGTCTAGAGATGTGATCTGTTCCCCTGTTGTTTTATTTTACTGGACATGTCAGGGACGTGCACTGTGAGGAGCAAAGTATTGAAAGTGATGTTTCATTGTCCCCTTTTAGGTCCATTACTTTGTTCTCTAGTTACAGTCGGAATTTTGGGTCTGTTCATCTCTGAACACGTGTCACGTGGTTACCGTCACATCCCTGGTACAGGAGCCATTGGGGCACCCTGCCACTCTCTTTTATCAGGTTTTATTCCGTGAATAAACAGATTTAAAGGTGACTGGATGCTGTCAAACACCTCAAATGTGTTGTTTGTTTCTCAAACAAACAGAGGAATCGTAGTAGTGTCAGCTGGTATGACGGCTCTCACAGCTGTCGGCAAACAAGTTGTATTTGAGTATTTACTTATTTGAGAATACACATGACACCAGAAAGAACTTTACTGAACATACACATGACACCAGAAAGAACTTTACTGAACAAACACATGACACCAGAAAGAACTTTACTGAACATACACATGACACCAGAAAGAACTTTACTGAACATACACATGACACCAGAAAGAACTTTACTGAACATACACATGACACCAGAAAGAACTTTACTGAACATACACATGACACCAGAAAGAACTTTACTGAGAATACACATGACACCAGTGTATTGTTCTTGTTCACTGAACATACTGATTACCGATTACCACTGATAACCGTAATGATAGCAACATGGCTGTTGTCGACTTCCATGACCCGATGGATGTTTTCTCCCTCTCCTAGCTCCTTCTTCAACCCATAATTCACATACTTAAAGTATGTTAGTGCCAACGGAGCACCGATGACACCATCGGTGTTAAAGGGTTAATATGACTGCAGAGTGCCTCAGAGTCCTGAACAGGAAACACCAACTCTTTCTTCTCGACATGAGGCAGGGTGCATTAGAACATGTCTGAAATCCATGTGTGATCTGTCTGATGGAAACAGGCGTTCTTTTGAAAGGTCTGAAAATGTCACAATGTGTCAAACATTGGTGCTCAAACACCAGATCTGTCCCCCAAATCAGCTTTTCTGTCTCCCAACACTGACACCGAAACTTTTTTAAGGGATATGAGACATTTTACCACAGCAGCAGAGATTATAACTCTGATGGGAGCTGGATGAAGGTCAGGGGTTTCTTTCTTCCTCTCATGTAACCATGAGCCTGACAATGTTCGGTGTTGTTTTTTTTTTCACCTCCATCTCTCAGGTTTGGACCTCCATTTCTCATGCGTGAGGACCGGAGTGTCTCGTGGGACCAGCTGCAGCAGAGCATCCTCAGCAAGCTCTATTATCTGATGCTGAATGGATCCCAGGCTCAGGTAACCCACGGCCACCTGACTGACAGAGACGGAACCCCAGGGGTTTGAAGAACCTGCAGGGGATCTGCTGTAGTCCGTCTGTCCGTCGGTCAGGCCTATGAATGGCACTGCTGCCATCAACCGAGAAGACACAGAGCATGCGCATGAAAATCGTGAGATGTCAAATGCACAAAGACAAAGATGGCCGAGAATGGAGCGACCGAGGAGATATTTGTGTTGTTGTTGTTGTTAGCGAGTTAGTGTGTGCGGGCTAGGAGAGGTCGTGGGCTCAGGAAAGATCATTGTGTGTTGGACACATGCAGGAGAATCAGTGTCTTCTCCAGATTTATTCACTCTGGCTTCAAAAATGATTGTAGACCAAACATCTGTACAGTGAGAAACGTTTGCTGAGTCATCTCAAGTTGTCTCTGTGTGGACATGGCTTTTCAGTCTGATCAATTACCTCTAAAACTCATACATACTCTATACTCAAGAGGTGCTGTAAAGGAAAAATGAGGATATTGTTCACGGCAGTAATTGGAGTCAAGCTGAGTGAATAACCAGGGTTTTCTGTGGAAGGTCCTCCAGGAGCCACGGAATTCACCGGATGTTGTCACACTGACTAATGGCTCCACATTACCTCAGAGCTTTTATTTTTCATTGGTTTGAAACTAACGCCAGTTGCTGGAAGTCATATGTTCATATTTTGTGGTTCCGTTCTGTCTTGTGGACAGGTCCCAGTGGACCTGTAGGATGTAGGATGACCTGTAGGATGTGTTCACCCTCTGGGGTCAATGGGAGAAGTTCACTTGTTTCATGTCAGAATACTCAGAATAAACCGAGCTCAGATACACTGATGTTTCTCCTGGAATCATGTAGGAAGAGATTAGTAGACCCAAAAGTGAAACCTCAAATCATGTGAAATCGTGTGGGTCGTTTTAAATCGATTCACTCCCGTCTAAACTTCATAAAAATAGTGAAATATATGAATGAAATAACAGACAAGTGTCTAAAACATGTAGAAACATGTCGTCTGTTGTTTGTCATTCAGTGTTCAATGATTCATCTTCATACGGATGAAGCTGTGACAATCTCTTCTTGCTATCCATCTCTGTCAGGGATGGGGGTTCAGAAACAGATCCAACGATCACACACAGTGAAGGAGTTCCAGATTGACCCTCTAACTCCAGCTGTGAACCACCGAGGACATCAGGACATTCCCACTGGAGAGTAGAGTCTCCTTGATCAGCTGATCTGATCTGAGCCGAAATATCACAAAGATATGAATAGAAACACTTTGGCACATGTGTGGATCTATAATAGTTAATCTAACACATTTATAGGAGTAATTGTGTTCATTTTGCTGTGTTTATCAGCACCTTGCTGGACAATCTTCTTCTTCTTCTTCTTGTCCTTTCAGCTTGTCCCTCTTCAGGGGTTGCCACAGCGAATCACCGATTTCCATCTTTCCCTGTTCTCTGTATCCTCTACTCTGACTCCAACTACCTCCATGTCCTCCCTCACTGCATCTACAAACCTCCTCTTTGGTCTTCCTCTCTGTCTCCTACCTCCAACTCCATCTCTAACATTCTCCTACCAATGTATCCACTGTCCCTCCTCTGCACATGTCCAAACCATCTCAATCTAGCCTCTCTAGCTTTTTCTCCTAACCTTCTTGTCTGTGTTGTCCCTCTGATGACCTCATTCCTAATCTTGTCCATCCTGGTCACTCCTAAAGAGAATCTCAGCATCTTTAACTCTGCCACCTCCAGCTCTGCCTCCTGTCTTCTGCCTATCTCTAGTGTCTCTAAACCATACATCATAGCTGGTCTAACCACAGTCCTGTAAACCTTTCCCTTCACCTTAGCTGAGACTCTTCTATCACAAATCACTCCTGACACTTTTCTCCAGCTGTTCCACCCTGCCTGCACCCTATTCTTCACTTCTCTTCCACAGTCTCCACTACTCTGCACTGTTGATCCTAAGTACTTAAACTCCTGCACCTTCACCACCTCTGCTCCCTGTAACCTCACTTTTCCACTGGTCTCCCTTTC
>CAAKHB010004911.1:2649-15633 GCA_901007665.1 Aeoliscus strigatus
CACATAGAAAGATCCCAGGTTAGGATCCAGGGACCTTCTCACTATGAGGTAACGGTGCTAACCACTGTACCACCGTGTCGCCCAGGGCCAAAGCAATCATTTGTAAAATCCAAAGATTTAGCGCAAACGTTTTTCTTTTTAGTACCTCATGCCATGTGCCCCGGAGGCTGAGAAATAAAGATTTTCACAGGTTGTGATTAGAAGACCCTTGAGAGGACAGCACAGTTCTTTCATGTTTGAAACAAAGCCAGACTTCATAACACCTGACGACCTGACGTTACACACTGACGGAGTAGCGTCCAAGCTGGATGTTCAGCCAGATGTTTCTGCGTTGAGTCCACCCCCCTGGAGCCTCCACTTCATACAGACGCTCTCTGTGATCCTCGTGCAGCTGCAGGAACCGCCTACACACTAACACACACGATACGCAATCACACACTCTGCTGAAAGGCTGCTGAAGAGAAACATGTTGGTCAGGGAGACTGGGGGACACGTCCACACGGAGACGGAACTGGAATAGTTTTCTGTACACACGCAATCATCTCCAGAAATATGTGCGTCAACACAAATCCAGAGAATATGCTGTAGTACGTATGCCTGACCTGAATGTGACGCTGTGACACTACCGCAGAAATACACCAAGACAAAGACATGGAGCATAAAACTCATGTCAGGTGAACACACTAAGAAGAAGACGACAGGGAATATGAATGGAACAGAAGAAAGGTAGAGAGAGACGATAAGAAACGTGTGCAGATTCACATGAACTCATCTGTGTGGACGTGTCTTGGAAGGTGGATATTTTCATTTGAATCACTCATCAGACTAACACGTCCACTGGAGCAAACATTCCCCAGGTGGGGTGCAGCGATCCAAGTGAAAATAAAACGACATGCAGGTATGGGCTGTGATGTACATGTGTGATCCGAACGCTGGCGGCTGTGGAGCCGGAGCAGTCCCACAAACAACCAATGTGTCTCTGATCACACATTATTTTCCATTCTAATTCCATCAAAATCACATACATATGTAATGAAGTGTGAGTTATATTACTACTGAAAGTGCATTTGAACTGCATGTAGCGAGTTTCCATCCATTCACATTTGCGGTAACTTCTCAGGTGTTGATGAGGCCACTTTTCATGCAGTCGTCACGACCGAACATCTAACTCACTAACTCACCAACTGGACATTGGGCCAGTAAAGATGTATTCATGTGATTGGCTGAAAAGAATAACACGTTCTTGTAACTGGCTCCAAGGAGTCGTTCAGTTGTTCATCTGCTACCAAACACTGATGCACTGAATTGATTGAATTGATTGTAGTACCTGCATGAATAATTACAATAAGGTTTGATTGCCTTCGGTGAAGAAATACCACTGAGTATGGAAAGAAAGTGCGAGGGAGGAATCTAACCTGCCACCATGCTGGGTGACAGCGGCGCACTGACTCCCAGCACCTCCTCACCAGGGAATGAGGAGCAGAAGTCCTCCAGCATCTGAAGACCGAAGCCTTTCCTCCTCCAGCTCCTCCTCACCAGCAGCGTGTCCAGAACAGGCAGCAGGTAGCACTGGCCGGTCCAGCGGTCACACAGACTGCCTGAAACAGTGAAGAAGTGGATTCCGTCACGGACAGTGAGTCAGCACAGTGTGACATAACAGCCTGAGTCATTCTGGTTTCTTACCAAGAAACTATAAAAGTTATACATCCGTGGATTTAATTACATCAAACCTTGTAAACTTGTACCTGCTGCGGTCATTTCATGTCTTTGTTTTCAGCTCAAACTCAAGCTGTGTGCAGTGTTTTCTTCTCTTTTCAGTTTTGTGATCACTTTCTTTACCACGAAAAGGGGACTTGTGGCGAGGTGAGCATGTGTAAGCAGTGTGATGACTTTAAAACGCGCCCCGACAAGCAAAATAAAAATTACATTCATGTTTGAAATTAGAGAAATGTCTAAAGCAGTAAAAACTGGAGGAAGGAACGAAACCGATGCCTCAACTGCACACAGCTAGCCTGTGTTGCTAGCATAGCTAGCTCTCTTGAGGACCACAGAGCTGCCATCAACTTTATGCACTTTATTGTGAGCTTCTTTATTTATTTCTGGTTGAAGCAGATCTTATTTACAACACTATTCACAGGAGCAGTAAAAGACATTAGTTCAAAGTTAAAGCACATCTTCATTTCTTTAATGAGATGCAAGAAAGGACAGTTGTGAATATTTTTTGTCAGAAGTTGAATGTTTTGTCACCTTTAGATTGTCTTCCTTAATATTTCAATGAGTTGAGCTGATGAACATTCAGACCCTTCAAGCTAGCTGGTCGATATGAATTAATTCAAAGGATTTGTGTCTGGTGAATTGAAGATCTGCAATGAAGAAAAATCAGTTGACAACGTTGAACATCATTCGGTGGGAATGCTCCACCGTGACCTACATTTATCGTTGCTTTACCCAGCTTGATCTGTAGCACGGGGAGTGGCTCTGGAGCCATTTCAAACCCAGGGTTTTCATCGTACCTTTGTGTTTGACAGTGTAGAAACCGACCGCCTGGCCGTCGACCCACAGCAGTTTGCCGCTCTCTGTGCTGGGGTGTGGGGAGAAGAGTTCATCCTCCGGTGAAGTCCTCTCCACCACCTGACTGAGCAGGTACATGATCACCCTCTCCGTCATAGACTGCACCTGGTGAAAAAAAACACGTCCCCTTCAACATGGTTCAACATGGACGATCACACCTGAGGATGTACTAACCCAAGTATACGCATTTAGCACTTGAACTTGTCTACTTGACTTCATTGGTATTTCTTAATTTTATTCTCACTTCTTGTCTGGTCCAGAACAAATATTAATCAGCAGAGATCTTTCAAAACTGATCATATAAAATCATATGAGAAATAAATGTCAAAGTCAGGTCACCGACAACAAGCCACTTGTACTTCTGTTGGATGTACATAACACATCATGGACACACCACCATCTCCCATACAAGTATAAAGCCACCACTGGAGAAGAGAGACACAGGAGTCAACAGGTGTTTCACTGAGTGTGTGTGTGTGTGTGTGTGTGTGTGTATGGAAAACGGTTTCAGACCCTGTGTTGGTTGATCAGGGGGGTGAAGAGCCAGAACTGTGCAGTCAGGTTTATCATCTTCAAACAGCTGCAGCCGTGTTATGTTCTTTGCCGTTATTGGCACCTGACAGAACAAACAGATTCACGACAGTGAGAGGGAACATTCACGTTCAGGTTTCATCTACTGAAGTGACGTGCACGAAAGAAGCATCATACAGTCCAAAAGATATTTTAAAAAAAATAGGTTAACATGATCAATATTATAGATGAAAATTAATATCTTCATAAAAAAGAGAATTAAAGAATAAATGTATGTGGACATTCAGATATACAGGATACACATACAAGCATATACCTGATATACACATATACATAACACTTCATAAGAGTATGAAGTATAAAAATAAACATGGGATCTGTCAGTGAAGTGAATATGAGTATTATTATAATTAGTATATTATTATTATTATCATTATTATTATTATTATCATTATTATTATTATCATTATTATTATTATCATTATACACATGACATTAAAAGTATTTGCTACTTATGAACAGACGTATTCTGTCATCATACAAAGGTACCTTAGAGGTGTGTGGTGACTGGAACCACAGCCCCTCATCAGCTCTGGACTCCAAGGCATATAAGAGTTCAGAATCTGACCTGAGGTCAGGGACCCCCCCAGCTGGGAGATCGACAGGGTACATGAGCTGTCTGAGCAGCAGAAAAAAAACATCAACACAAACTTTGAACGCACACTTGACTCTAATGTTACGTTGTTATGTCATCAGCAGTGACTGTGGGAGTTTAAATTCCATATACCGCACTTAACTTGACGCTGCTCGAGGAAAAACATTGTCACGGTTTCATAAGTATGAGTCCGTTTCATTATTTTTTAAGCGACGTCATCAGCCTATATTAAAAGTTAAAATGAAAACCGGTGACAGACAGTTGTTGCTTCTGGTTGACAACAGCTAGCTAGCAATGCTAACAACATGCTACACAAATTCATCGAACAAGTTGAAAACCTGACGTCATGACGATTTAATTTACTTAGGGTACGACCTTAGTCACAGCTTAATATAACTGCTGAAATTGACATTAATATTACATTTCCTACGTTCACTTTTAACCCACGTACTGTTCCTGCTTCTTTCCTTTGCCCTGCAGCGCCCCCCTCCGGACGATGTCATTACAGTACTTTGTCTTCCGGCAAACTGCGTTGAAAAAATTGAATAGAATTTCATTCATGATATGTAAACTAATTTTTAATTTCGATAATTGAAGACTCCAGCTCTAAAAAAAAAATCTCAAAATTTTACACTACATAATGTCGGGTTTGAGTACATTTCTAATTATGCAGTTAAAGTATCAAATCTGAGATACTCAAGATTCAAATGTTTCAGTTTGTGTTTAATGAATCTAAAATATATATGATAGCTGCGAGATGCACCTGTAGTCTGAGTGAAAATGGATGGATGGACGTCCCAGAGGAGACTCAGCAGCTCACTGCCTGTGTACCTGCTGCTGCGGGATGTGAAATCAAAACCCCTCATGTACACACAGTGTGAAGAGATGAACTTTGACCTCTTGCGGAACAGGGGATGATACAAGTATAGATCTACATGATTCCAGTTAAATTGTTCAGTTGTCTTTTATTAAGCTGTATAGTCAGCATTGAAAAATAAATAAAATTAACATTGTATATTTTAAGCTTTGTTTTACACTATGGGAATAATTACAGACCAAATGGAATTGAATGTTGTTAAAAGCATGAAACTTAAACCTCATTTAATCACATTAAAAGTAATCAAAAATAACAAAGGTATACCGTCTCCTAAATGTGCATGATATCAATAATCAATTCTTATTACGCACTGAAATGTGGAATTTACAATTTATCTACTTTGATTTAAAAAATCGAACTATGCATAGACATGGATGATTCACACAAACTATTCGTTTACAGGCTCCAGAGTTTCGTATACACGCCTGCTGTTCATTGTGTGAATGATGGTGGACGTGAAAGTTGAACATGCTATTCCTCAAGTGGTCATACATGTGAGAAAATATTGACGCAAACGCAGCTGAAGCTTGCAGTGATGCTGCTTGTATCTGTGTCACACATGCTCAAAATTCTTTCCATGTGGTAATGTAACATTTCCTGAGATATTCAAAATACCACTAATGTTTATGGTCCTCCCATGACCTGGACTCATCTAATTAGTTCTTGTGTGATAGAAAAGGGAAAAAAACAAAAAAAATAAAACACCGAAGATGATCTCATTGGAGGCGGAGACAACTTGTGTGACAATCTCAAACGTCTCATGAGTGACCGTGGCAGGTCGGACAGGTGAGGTTCCCTCTTTCCTTCCTGAGTACTCAGACCCTGTAGTTGTTCGTTTTCTTCTCTTTTGTTCTGAGAAAAAAGAAAAGAGAAACACAGATTCATGATTAACACGTTCAGTTAAGACGTTCCAACATGCCAGGAGTTTGAGGCCTACTTGTGCTTGTCACTGGTGCTGAGTTCCCTCATCAGCTGGTTGTGTTGGTGTGGGGGGGCGGCGCGCTGGAGGCCGGAGTGTGTGCTGTACAGGAAAGATTCACTGCTGAGATCCGCCTGTGTCTTCCTCAACTGGCACAGCGACGAGTAGAGCTCCTCCCCCTCACCACTCTGATTGACAGGAGATGTACGATCAGTCTGTGTGTGTGTGTGTGTGTGTGTGTGTGCGCGCGTGTGTGTGTGTCACCTCTGCCTGTTGAACATTGATGTAGACCAACAAAGAGGCCAGTGGTATGTTTTCACTGTAGCCATTCTTTAGAGGCACAGAACGGTAACCTGCCAAAACCAACCAACCAACCATCATCCAACATTCAGTTTCTGTCCTCAAACTGACGATGACAGTGGTAAATCCTCACACACAAGTAAATCATTTCAGAATCGGAGTCAGAATTCCAGTCATCTAGTCCAGTCAGAGGAGTATTTTGTGTCCATTGAATGATTGAATGAACCTACTATGTCATGATGAACGCAAACAACTCGGTTTTCACGGGGAAATTACATCACCGCCACTTATAAACTCTGACATCCAATACAAGTGGAACACACTATAAATCAATTACATTTTGTATATTTTCATCATAAATAAAATATACAATACATGTACAATATACAATAAACTGTACATCATGTCCAGACACATACATGCAGGTTTATGGTTGGTTTATTTGGTTTATTTACCTTATATTACCTTACCTTACCTTATTGTATAATCTGTTAATCAATGTTAACCTTTTCTTTGCCTTTAACTAGTCTACATTCCGCCGTGCCTGGACTGTTTCTTGGTCCATAAATGCCAAATAAAAATCTTAGATCTTCTGACCTGAGCGGATGCCTTTGACAGGAAAAGTGGCCTGAGCGAGGAAGTTGGGGTCGGAGAACATGTCCTCCTCGTTGACCACGAAGCGCAGGAAGGTCACCTCCGGTTCATAGACCTTGAAGGACACAGTCTCCGTGGTGGCTCCCCACACTGGGTTCAGACCGTTGTCCCCTGCAGACGCACAACACACGCAACTGACGTCACCTCCTGTCCGTTGTCACACACACTCCGCTTCCAGATCTCACACTTTTCCTTACGAGTGACAATGGTCTTGAACTTCTCTTCCGTGTGACCACACAGCTCGATCTCCACGAATGGACTGACGATGCTGCGTCCGGGCTTCGGCAGGTGTCTGGCAGCAATCACCTGCAGAGGAAAGTGCATTTTTGAGCCACAGCCACGGTTTGGCACTTTGTCACTAGGATGGATGGATGATAGATAGATACATGGATAGATAAGACACTAACATTAAGTACCTAAGGTAAAAAAAACCTGAATATTTTAAAACGACCGTAGAAAAAAATAACTTGCATACACACAAAATAGAATTTTGAATAGAAAAACACAGAATAAAGTGAGCCAAATATACAGATGTGCAACTGGAGTTTGGTTCCTGGCCTGGGAATCCTTCTGTGTGGAGTTTCCATGACTGTGCAGGTTCTCTCCAGGTACTCCTTCTTGTTTCTGTGGGACCTGTTGTACTTCAGATGTGAGTGTGTACACTTACTCGGACAGAAATGACGCACTTGACCTGCTTCCTCTCGTGGTCGGGGTTGTAGCCGTCGCTGCGCATGTGCTCAGGCTGCAGAATATATCCTGTTTGTCCATTCAGACTGAAGAGGGCGCTGTTCAACTGGGTGTATTTGTCTGGGAGCACACAAGCAAATATCATCACAGCTGTGTTGAACTGCCCTGACTGTGTATAGGGATGGGACCACTTCCACTTCAAAATAAAATACATACTTCTTTATTTCTATTTGACATCGCTACGAAATCAGTCACGCTAACTCGTGTTAGCTTTGACAGATGTGCACCTGCAGTCTGAAAGTTGAGAGCAGCCATGTGACAGCCGAGAGCCCAGAGAGGAAATGGGTTGTAGTTGGACGACTCCACGCGCTGGCCTTTGGGATAGATCCGACTCAGAGCTTTGCGGTTGTAGCGTAGAAAGTCTTTGGTGCAGCTCTTTCCTGGCATCTTATTCTCCACAAAGGAGCGGATCTCTTTGTAGCTGTAGCTGTCTGCATGGACGGACGTTCAAGAGAAGTCACAGTCACAACGTGGATTCTTTGTGGTCTTACACTAACGTTAATGCAGAATTATACCCCAGCACTGTGATACAGCCAGAGGATTATGACCTGCAGTCTTTAGTGCATCTCTTTGACAGAGGTGGGGGTTATGTGTTTGTTCATGTCGGAGGCTGCGGAGTGACCCTGAGATCCCTCTATGATGGTTCATCCACACCAGAATGATGATGAGTGTGTGCCCGGCTCAGACACCATAAAAATATGTTTTTTGGAATATTGGCTGACAAATATCGGCCTGCATTTCTTTGTTTTTACAAAACTACACTACAAAGCAACAAAACCGAGACTGTTAATGGACAAAAGTTCACATTAGTACAAACTGTATTATATACTGTATATATGTGTGTGTATGTGTTTTTTTACGGGTAATGTGAATACACGAGTAATATGCAAATGGGTAATTTTGTTGTTTGCAAACTACTTGTGTGTTCGGGTAATGTGCAAAGCTACTACATCGAATGTTATCAAAGTTATTACCTGGTAGCTAACTAAAATAGCTAGCTGGCTAACAATTAGTTAGCTAGCACTAACTATAACCCGAAACCATACAACCCGAAAGGACATTTTGTTTACAAACTACCCGTGTGTTTGGGTTATAGGCAAATAACCTGGGTAGTTGGCTATTACTCATTTTTTCATGTTACCTGTAAAAAAAAAGTATTCAAATATGAATATCTATGTATATATATCAGTGTTACAGTGTTGTTGTAGCTCTCCTTGTTTTTTCTTGTAAATCTCCTGCATGTATACATGTATGTAAACATGTATGTTTACTTTGATTATTTTGTTTCCTAACTGCTATCACTTATAACTGCTGTGACAACATAAATTTCCCCAGGTGGGATCTTTTCTGGATGACTAGGACGTCCGTGGTGAAGTTAAGCAGAAGCACCGTCACATTACCAAAGCGGTCTTTCTCTTTGCTGCGTGGCTGACAGTAGACCACCAGGTCCGACATCTCCATAGCAACCTCAGCCTTCTTTTCCTCCTCCTTCTGCTGCCTGATCTGAGATTGGACACACATGAAAAGCCACGTCTTGTATGTTCAGTGACGCCGAGAGCGATAAATGAAACATGATTTATGTCGATAGAATTCACGGCGAAGACAACTGACCCAGTTGTTCCCCTGTGTTTCTCAGTGTTGTTACACCGTTCCAGGGTCAGACACTAACCTCCTGCTCCCTGTTGTACTGCTTACTCATCTCCCTTTGCGTGATGTCCCACGCCACCTTGTACCATTCAAACAACTCCTCCAGAGAGTCTGCGGCCAGGTCAAACTGCAGGTTTCCCTGTTCTTTGTCTTGCAGGCTCAACACATGGGGCTTCATGTTCTTACCATTCTTCACTGGACAGGGAGATTTACAATAATGTGTTGGGAAAGTGAAACAGGCAGACGAGCTGAGGTCAGACGGTGACCGTGTGCGTACTCACAGTTCTGGATGTTGCACTTGGAGATATCCACGACACCTTTGCATAACTCACCCAGAGGATTGTCTTCCATTTGCTGTTTTACACCACAAACACACCGGGGTTACGCATCAGTCTGTGTTGTTTAAAACCCGAGAGTAGTGATCTCCACCTCTACCTGTGTGTCTGCTTTGCTGCAGCTGGACACTTCCTCCACATAGTTGGCTGGAAAGAACAGTTGAACCTTTCCGCCATAGTCGCCTTTCCACCTGCAGTGAGCCGTTTGAGTCAGTGAATGTGTGTGTGTGTGTGTGTGTGTGTGTGTGAACTCACCATTCATCATTCTCCTTTGTTACATTGTGAATTAAAGCTCCTGTACTGAAGCTAAGTTTATCTGGCGTCGTGGCCTGGTAGCTGTAGATCGCTTTGACTGTCCTCTGAGGCTGGAGAGCAGACACACACGCGTACATGTGAACGTAAACATCAGGGCCAACTGCTCAGAATAAGCACAAATGAGTGTGTGTACGTACTAGACGGGCCTCAATCTCATTGGGTTCCACGTACGTTTTCATCGTGTACAGAGAGGAGCAGTCTTCTTCCTGTCAAACACAACTTCCTGTCAGCTAGTTAGCAAACACCAAGATAAATTATGTGACCACATGATTTTGAATCCAGGTCCAATGTTTGGAAATACTACTACTACTAATAATAATAATAATAATAATTATTATTAACTCTTTATAATACTGATAAAGTGCCTGGTGAGTGAGTGTTGTGAACACATTCCCCCGTCATCATGTGGACTGGAGCTCACTGTGCTGAAGCGATCCACCAGCTCAGGTGTGACTGGGTACTGGAGCTTGATCTTGCGATAGAGCGGCTTCTTCTTATAGTAGTTGACCAGCTCCACCAGGCTCTCAAACTCTGTGGTGGTGCCCAGCAAATACGCGACGCCCTCCTTCTGGATGCGGCAGTGTTTCACCATCCCATCACCTCTGAAAGACAGATATTAGTTTTTTTCAAGACTAAATAAAACTAAAGTAAACTAAAAAAAATAAGTTGACTGCACCTGAATGTGATGGCAAAGGCGTCAGGTGTGTTCCTCTGCCGGATGAGGAAAGCGCCGTCTCTGGGGATCCTCAGCAGGTAATCCTCTGCCTGACCTCTGCTCAGGTTACTGTAGAACCAGCTGTAACACACACACACACACACACAAGCACACACAAACCTGAATTAAATGAATTTCAATTAAATACCAATTTGAACAGTTCACTGTAGTACAACTGTAACACTTAATTTTCATCTTTAAGTCAAATTGTTAATTAATAAAATCAAATAATTTATTCATTCATCTTCTGCCGCTTATTGCAGTTACACTTCACAGGTTGAAATCAAATCAATTAATGAAGTGTAAGTTGTGCATTTGAACATATGATTAAATGGCGTAACAAACCCTTCATGTAGATGCGGGTCTGGTCGGGGAACCGGGTCGGTGAGGCGCAGGTCGAATTCGTGGCAGTGCAGTGGGTTTTCTCTGTAGTGCTGGATCAGAGCGTACATGCTGGGGAAGTGCAGGTGCGGCGTCAGGTAGTAATAGCTGTGTACTCCGTCTGAGTCAGAGCGAATACGACAGTGCTGGACTTTGCCGCTGTGCCTGGTGGACCAGACGAAGACCATTGTATTACACAATTTAACGTAGTGCAATCAAATAAATTCAAACCTTAACTTAAGCCTTACCTTTTTCAACATTTCTTTCAATTGAATGACTTTTTACTTTTTCATTTGTAGTGACTTTTCTAGCATTTCAGACATTGTTATGTATCTAAAATCTGTGTGATATACTGAACATTTCAGTATTTATCTTCATTATTTGACCAGTTTCCTTGATTCATAGTAAAGTTGACCTTTTTATTGGTTTTCATGGTCTTTTGTTTTTTTGGTTTTCATGGTCTCCAAGTGTTTCCTCACAGTTGTCATTTCCTCAGTTCCTCTTTTCAACAGTGGATCACAATGGTTGGTTGCTTAACTTATTGCAAAAAATGTAATGCTGGTGATTTGACTTAAATGTCCAACAATGGCTGGTACGTGCAGTACTGCACTTTGGTCATGTATGATGTAAGGTTTCATGTGGACCAGATGAAGAAATAATAATAACAGACGCCAACATTTCATATGCAGTCTTGGAATAAAATCCATTTAGTGCGTATTCTACTGAAGTGAAATTCATATTTCATAACAGTCTAATAGCATAATTGCCTATGTCAATTTGCATTGTCCCTAGATATGAGGCAGTTTTATTCATTTAAACCTCATTCATTTTAACAATGACATATGGCAATTATGCTATTAGGCTATAACAACTAATAAGCTATAACAAGACAGTTTCCCAGTTCAAGATAAGGAAAAATAAAGTACCAGAACGAGAGGGTGAAGTGTGTGTCGCTCTCTCTGACCAGGAAAGTGCCGTCTTGTCCCCCCGTCTCTGCACAGTGATCCTGGATGAGTCGCGTAGCCATTAGCCGGCCCTCCCTCATGCGTCCATGAAACCACGGCTCGGAACTACAGTCCTGGTACTGACAGAGGCGACCGCATCACTGCTTTATAATCCGCAAGTTGGACATGATTTTTTTTATTATGAAACATCTGTGTTTGATGAACATTATGAGATGATGATGTTGATTCAGAAAAAATTACATAAATACTTTTTTCTTAATACAGAAATCATGATGTTGTTAATTAGGATTTGTTGTTTTCTCAGACATCTGAGATGATCATTCTCTCCTCTCTTTTACCTTGTTGGGATCTTCCTTTTCATCCTCATACTCCTCTGCGTAGTATAGTTTGTCCTCAGCGATCAAACAGTAGTGCCTCTTCCAAAGCTGAGGAACAGTGATGACATTCGTTACAGGAACTGGTCATCACATACACTCGTTACAGTAACTGGTCATCACATACACTCGTTACAGTAACTAGTCATCACATACACTCGTTACAGTAACTAGTCATCACATACACTCGTTACAGTAACTAGTCATCACATACACTCGTTACAGTAACTGGTCATCACATACACTCGTTACAGTAACTGGTCATCACATACACTCGTTACAGTAACTAGTCATCACATACACTCGTTACAGTAACTGGTCATCACATACACTCGTTACAGTAACTGGTCATCACATACACTGTTACAGTAACTGTCATCACATACACTCGTTACAGTAACTGTCATCACATACACTGTTACAGTAACTAGTCATCACATACACTCGTTACAGTAACTGGTCATCACATACACTCGTTACAGTAACTGGTCATCACATACATTTGTTACAGTAACTAGTCATCACATACACTCGTTACAGTAACTAGTCATCACATACACTCGTTACAGTAACTAGTCATCACATACACTCGTTACAGTAACTGGTCATCACATACACTCGTTACAGTAACTAGTCATCACATACACTCGTTACAGTAACTGATAATGCACTCGTTCCGTTACCTGGTCGACAGGGTCCCACATGTCCAGGTCTCCCTGCTTCTGTCCCCTCCTGAAGTACCTGTTGGTTCCTCCTCCCTCCACACTGAGTTTCTTATGCTGGACAGTGTGATGAAATTAATGAAACGATCCAAACTCATCACCAGACGGATTCTCCTCAGCATCTTTACGAACATACACACACACACACACACACACACACACACACACACACAGACACACACACACAGACACACACACTCGTACCTTGATGATGATTTTGCCCTTCAGCTGTGTGGGGGACGGCAGCTGCTCGGCCTTTTGTTCCAGAGGTTCAGT
>CAAKHB010004914.1:4015-21006 GCA_901007665.1 Aeoliscus strigatus
TACAGATCTGTGTGTGTGTGTGTGTGTGTGTGTGTGTGTGTGTCACCTGAGTGTGTGTCTTCAGGTTGCAGCATAATGACCCAGGGTAACCTCTCTCCATCTGCAGACAGAACCTGGAGGGCTGACAGACAGACAGACAGACAGACAGACAGACAGACAGGATCATGCCTTGTGTGGTATCGATGCTTCCATGCTGTAGAGTTTCTAACATCCACTCCCATCCACTGTACCTTGCTCATCTTTCAAGTGCTCCTGGCTGTCAAACAGCGACAGCTGAATAATTTCCCCGTCAGGTCCGAGGATCAAACTGCCAACTGCTCTGTCGTTCTGCAAATCTGACAATAAGACAACATCATCTCTAAACTGCTTGTTGAGTTCAGATTTGAATCTGTGACATCTCATATTGTGCTCATATGCTTCAAGCCTTTTATCTCCTTAATCCAGAATTTTATACAGGACAAGGAACTTGGTCTCAAGCCTTTGGGTCAAAGGTCAGTGGTGTTAAATCACACACTCAAACACATAAGGTTGGTGAGTTAGCTGGTGCGAACATACAATTGGGTTTCAATGGCTTTACCACATTGGTGTGCATTGAACTTCAGTTCTCAAACACACTTTGCAGTCTACCTGATATTAAAAGATCAAACCATGTTAAACTGTGTGGACATTGATGGGGGTTTATTCCTCATACCTCTCAGCTCCAGTGGTAGAATCCCCCGAACAACTTTTCTGGAATCATTGTGAACATCAGCTTGTCGGTTCTGTAAGTAGGCCAAAGAGCTCTGCCTGCCTGGGCCTCCCCGCCCTGCAACACCACCCAACACTCCAGCCGGAGGACGTTCTTTGAATGAGGGGAGAAGTAACACAGCAGGAGTGATGTAAGAAAATGTACATTTTCACTATGTTGTCACCAGCTGGTATGAACCTTCTCCTGGATCGAACAGGATGACTGATCCTTTCTTAGAGGGAGGTGTTCTGCCTTCTCTTCCTCCTCCCAGCTGTTGACTTTTTGTTCCTCCTCTTCTTTTCCAAGTTATATCTTAGAAAGACAAAAAGAAGTAGATGCTCTAGAAGCATGGGGGCATGTAAATAATGACAAAATTAAACAACCGACTTCCAGGCGATTCTCATGTACTACTCTAATAATATATCAAATGTGAGAAAAACAAAACAGAATTATATATTGCGTATATATTTTCAAACTGTCTACTGCAGCTTTAAATTCAAGACCTAGGTTTTATTTATTTATTTATAATATATATTTTATATTTTTATTTTAATATTTTTTTAATTTTTCATATTTATTTAAGGGACATTCAAACAATGTACTGGGCAGAAACACTGAATGAGACATAAAAAAATAGAATTAATTTCCTTTGACATATTTTTCTGTGAATCAATAATTCAAATTCTAATCCTTTGATACGGAAATGTATTCTATGTTCACTGATGTGACTTTACCGTCATTTTTCACTGGAAATATCAGAGGAAGCAACAGAGGCTGTTGACTGCGTCCATCCTGATTTTGTTGGATGTTTGTTTTTGTATGAACACGGTAAAGTGCATGGTTGCTTTCTGCATATATGGGAGGCAGATGCTCGCCATGTTCCTCAGCCCTGTCTGGAGGCTGCCATCTCACCTAAGGGACAAGCATGAGGAGATGCATGTTGAATTGGGCTTTTTCAAAATATAATAGATACACAAATAAAGATGAAGAAACAGCCAAAGGAATGCAATTGGCAATCACCGTGGATGCCTGATGGACTGAGGGTCCATCTCTCAGAGGAAGAAGAACCAGACCTGTGTTTTAGGTATCAGAGCACCACAATTATGAACAGAAAGAGGTTAGAGGTTTGTAGCTTTTCCTCTGCTGTTACTCCTGCCTCTACTGTAAGACTAGACGGTACCTGAGGTTATATTTGTCTGCTGCTCGACTCTGTGATGACTGGACTAGAGAGAAAATCACACACCCATTATACATTTACAGCTTTAACAAGGGGCATCAGTTGTGTCTTTAGTCACTGTCAAACACACACCACGTCTGCTTCCACTGACTGATCTTCCATCTTTTACACCAGTTGTTCCATTCTCTCTCCAAAGGGAATAGACTCGCTCTCCTACTTTACCATGGACATGACTCCACTTTCGATAATCTCCTATCTCCCTGCACTGAGAACTCTCAGTATGTTCCCGATTCACACCAATGTGTTTCTGATGTGGTAGAAAAGACAACAAGTCAACATGAAGACAACCAGGGTATTCAACCCTGACTTTTTTGTGCACATGAACTGAACTGAACCCTTATTCCCAGGCAGTATTTTGAGTTGGTAGGACCTGAGGTTGTTCCGATCCTTCATGGGTCGGGGTCATCTCTACATGCTGAAGATCCACCTGAGGTACTGGATCTAGCTTGATTCTCCTCCTGCTGCCCTGTTGCTCATTTGTACCTGCAGAGAAGTTACCAACTGTACTAGACGGATATCTTAAGACCTGTGTAGCTTCACCCTTTTCATTTCAACCTGTCATCTGGCCATATTTTTTACCTTCTGGTTGTGTCTCCAGTTCAGTGTTTCTCTCCACTGAAAGAACCCGTGCGTTCACCTGAGCATGATCTTGTATGGTACGAATGGTCGAAATACCCAGACAATGACGACTGGGGCGTAGAGGGTCACGAAGAGGTCGACAGAGAGGAGGAACAAGCTGGAAGGTCGACTGGAAGAAAAAAACCCATTAAAACCTCTTTTTGGCTACAGGTCTCCAGCACGAGGAGAACATAGATTTTTTCCAGTTGATTTTCTCATAAAGTTGTTCTAAAACCAGCAAACATGCTATGTCATGGACATACAGGGGGTCTTGTCAGACCAGAGCCACTTAGCCAAACCTTTGGACGTGCGAAACACGTTCAATACTTGACAAGGGCCCTGATGCCCTGATTTTGTTGGCCATCACCAAACTTTGAAAAATTGGTATCTGATTTCATGTAGTCTGATCCTGGCATGAGTGATCCCACTGCAACAGGTGGACCATGAATGAATATGATCAAATCCTTGCCTTACGATATAACCTGTTGGACAAAATAGACAGAGTCCGAAGAATACAGTGCACACTTGTACCTGATTCCTGCTGTAGTTCAAAATGGCTGCTGTTCGCTCCTTGAGAGTGATCAGGTGTCGATGCATATCTTGTGGGTACCGTCTCGTGGCCTTTCTTTTTTTGTCTCCGGCCTTTGACCTACCCTTGGATTCCAGTGTGACTAAGTCCTTCAGACAGCCAAAGTATAGTCTATTCAGTAAGTATTTTGTAAATAAACCTCTTATAGTGCTTTCCATCTTTTTTTTCTTCCATACCTTGGAGAAGAGCAGAAGTTCCCCTCGACGAGTGCTGTAAGTCTTTGGGAGTGTTGACTCCTCACCACGAAGAAGGCAGCCATTGCTGGACAGACGCAGCAGAAAGTCCTGGGACTTCCAGATGTAGTAATCCTTTGGGTAAATCAGTGGACTTTATTGGTTGTATGAACTGACAAAAAGACTAAATGAAACATGTCAACTAATTAATACCCAACTAATATTTGTAGGGACGTTTGTAGGGAAAACATATAATTCCATCAAGTCAGATGTTTCTAGTTAATATATTACTTTGTACCTGTGGCGTGAAGCAAACCTCCAGACGTCCACAATCTCTCCCTGCGGTTCTGTTGGGTGGGATGAAACACCCGCAGCCCCGACTCAGCATGGAGAGAGGTAAATCCTTCATAATGGCATTTCCTTTTGGAGATTTTTTTTTTGAATATTCCAGAGTCATTAAGACAGCAATTGGGGTGCTGTGATACTGACATCACAGTTCGCTGTTCATTCATTTTTGTGGATGTACATTTTAGTTCACAATGGTCCAAGTCCAATAACAGAGTTAATGATGACATCAGTAGACATTAGAACACTGGTAACAAAAGTCTTACATGTTCACTATTATGTTTTACCTGTAACATGTTACCTGTTGAATAGTACATTGGACGGAAAAGTCTGAATATTGGACATACCTTGCTGTGTCCCTCACAACGTCTGCTGTGTGTGTAATTGTACGTGTGTATGCTCTTTGTTGCCAGGCAGCATGGAGTCATTTGGTTTGCTGTCATTTGGTTGCTGTGGCTGCAGCAATACAGTGTGTAATACGTGCACACACACGCGCACACACACACACACACGCGCGCACACACACACGCGCACACACACACGCGCACACACACACGCGCACACACACATACACACACACTCATACTGACTTCATGAAAAGAACAGAATGTGTTTTCAAACCTTGACACTAGTCACTTCATACTTATTTAAACTGAATATTTAACCAGAACTGACTCACTGCTTGTTACAAACCCACCACTTCTAAATATATTTTCAGTGGGCACAGAGAAAAATTGATGAATGGAAAAAAGATGATTCTACACTGTAAAAAATATTCAATAATTCTTTCTTCTTTATACCTTTTATTTCAGCAAAGCATTATGATTTTTGCAATAGTGGCTGAATTACATGTGCATACATTATTCCACCTCAGGGTTATAAGGCAATTGTATGACAGTGTATATTTCACTATGTTATATTTTCTAACACTGGGAGTTGTGAGTGGTATATTTTGTGGTGGCATCATATCAATACAAGATGCATTTAGAACTGAAAATCCTGTTAATTGTGCATTAACTATAGTCTCCATTCCAACACATTTGCTTTCTCCTGTGGGTGATCTATATCTACATTTAGGCACATATAGTATATGTCATATAAATAATTTCCCCCCAATATTTTGACAAAATCAACTGCGGAAAATAGTAGAGGAAAATATAAAATCTATTTTACAAACATATTAAATAAAAAAAAGGCCTAAAATACATGAATGAACATAACATCACTCACTTTACTGTCAATACTCTCTTTGATATGATAACCTCATTTGAATCGTCTTCAAGAAATGAATTAAACAACTGAATTGAAATGTACTTTTTAGTTGTGTTAGTAGCAGTACAATAATAGTATATCACAATATATCTCACATCACAACTTACAGCTCTATTAATTACTCCCACTGCTGGACACTGTCAGTTTTGACTGCAGTCGAAGAAAAGGAAAAAAAAGTTCCACGTAGTGAAGTCTTTACAAAGAGACACTGATTTAATAGAAAATGTAATAGATGAAAATTACTTTGTTAAAGGTTTGAAATGACGACATATTTCAGGATCAGTCCTGAGCTGTGAGGGTTAGATTATTTAGATGTACGTATTACATTCATACACATATACATATACACATATACATTCATATAAAAACACACTCATAGAGGCCTCACAGGAGACATGGCAGCAGCGACTTAACGACAAGACTAATCAGCATACAAGTGACATTTCACTACAACAAGCTACTACATTTGAGAACAACTCAATCATGACTATCTATAATATTTTAGCATTACAGGAGCCAGGCTTCATTATCTGCAGTGTGAGAATGAGTTTAATAGATTTCCTGAACCAGGGGTAGAAAAAAGCATAGATGACAGGGTTCAAGCAGGAATTAATATGCGCCAGCCAAATCTCAAAAGGTGCAGATGAAGCATCAACTAAGGTGTCTTCTCCCAACAGAGCTGGGTGATAGTACGGGCAGAAACAAACCAGAAAGACCACAATAATGATCGCAAGAGTCCTGGCTGCTTTCAGCTCACTTCTCTTCACAACAGACATAGGATGTTGGGCTGTGACAACTCGGATGTGGGTGCGAATGGCATGAGCCTGAGACACAGCCACCAAAAACAGTCTCAGATAAAGGATTATGATGATGCTTATTGGTACAATCAAAGTAAAAATAAGGTCGACCAGACCGGCAAATTGATTAATGACGACCGTACACTCTCCAAGGCATGAGCTGGACTTACCTGGATCATCTAGGTAATCCTGCAAAATGAGAAGCCTGTATAAAACAGAACAAATCCAGCACAGACAAACACAGATCTGCACCCTTTGCCTGGTGACTTTGGTGTGGTAACACAGAGGGTCAGTGATGGCTATGTAGCGGTCAATAGATATGAGCACCATGTTTGCTATGGAGACCGAAGTAATGACATAGTCTATAATGTAATACAGAGTGCACACAATGTCACCGAGAAACCAGCAAGACTGTATGTAGATGATTTCAACAGGCATCAGCAGCAGGCCCACGAGCAGGTCAGAGACAGCCAGAGAGAGGAGGAGGAGATTGGTGGGGGTGTGGAGCTGCCTGGAGAGGAGGAATATCATCATGGAGCCATAGAGAGACATAAGTGTTAATCACAAAGAACATATGCATTTATTTCAATGTATCAGTATACCTGCCTGAAATGAGAGATGGAGATGATGACGAGCAGATTGAAAGCCACAGTGATCACGGAAATGGACGACAGCAGAACATATATGAGCATGGCCTCAGTGTGAGGATGTTTCGGCTTTTTGCAGGAAGAGTTTAGCTGTGGTAAACAGAGCTCATCCCCTTCAATGGTCGCCATCGCCATCTCGAAGAGAAGTTGCTGTGCTGCCTGCCTATGCCGTGCTTTTATAAGACTTCTCCTTTTCCTCCTTCACAGCTCAATGTGTAAAAGAGCTGAGTCCGCCAGCCCAACCCTCAAATCATCTACTCATGAATATTCTGTCTCTTCTGTTTTCGTACTCTCACTCTTTTCTCTGCAGGCTTGTTGGTGCGATATCAATCAATCAATCAATCAATCAATCAATCAATCAATCAATCAAGCAATCTTTATTAATATAGCACTTTTCATAGCATAAAATGGAACACATAGTGCTACAAAAAAAAATCCCAATTAAAACAACCCAACCCAAAACAATTAAAAACAATTTCAACAATTTAATCAAGGCATAATGTCTAAGATATAGTTAACTAGAAAAGCACTCAGAGTGTTTGATTTCCACCCAACCTTATTGTCCTTCATCCATTTTACGTAAACAAATAAATTCATTGATCATCAAACATGCCCTTAGCATTTGAAATAAGGAGGATGTCATTAATAGTCAATTAATAGTCATGTTAATCAGTAATAGAAATCATGTAAATGATGAACTCCAAGTGCTATTTTTTGCGCTTCATTTTTTTTTTAAATAGTAAAGCAAAAAAAAAGCCATTATCCCTGGGTCAGCTTGAACCTCCAACCTTTCAGTTAACAGCCATGCAGACTAACCTCTGTCCCACAGAGACAGACTACTGCTCAAATTATGGAGTTACATACACATATGCTAAAAATGTCCCTGTCTCACATCGATTACGAATCCTTCAACAGACTCCTGTATCCAGATGGTTCCAGAACACTACCATTTAACCATCTGGTCCTTATTAGCATTTCCTGATTTCATGAAAATCCCTTGATAACTTTTTGAGTTATTATGCAAACAGACAGACAGACAAACAAACGTGGACAAAAACATTACCTCCTTGGTGGAAGTAAAAAGGGCATTGTTAGGTCTTATGTCATGAGGAGATATGTCGCAATGTATAGTTCCATAGTTGAGCTGTGTGTTATCAGCTCAATTACAAAAGTTTATACTGTGTATCCTGATGACGGTTTGACTTAACATGTGAAGACAAAATAGGGTCGAACTCTAATTTTGAACCCTGTGGGACCCCACAATCCATTTTTTTTTAGATGAACATTCATCCATTACATAAAACTCTCTATGAGATAAGTAAAAATTAAACCATTTTAACTAAAAGTACCAGTAAGGCCAATCAGATTGTGTCATCCTTCTTAAACAACTGAGCTAATGTGTCAACGTCAGTACTTAATTTGAGAGGGACAAAAACAAAAGCTTTTCTCATGTCAGTTTTGGATCTAAGGTACATTTACAACATTTTCAAGTGCTGTTTCAGTACTTTGACAGGCCAGAAACCAGGCTGTTTGTGCTAAAATGTTGTGGGAAACAGTTCTGAATTTGTTCCCCAGTTTGACATTAAGTGGAAGTGAAATGATAGTCAAATCCCTCTTACAGTCCCTATCTGCCCTAATTTAAAACAACTTGAACAGGTATTTTAGTCTGGGTCTAGTCTTAAACCCTGTCTGTGAACCCTGTGACCCTGTGAGTGTTTTGTAGCTTGACCTAAGTCAGATGTGAGCCGTCAGCCATCATTGGGACAGTCGGAGCTGTGAGAGGCTACAATCAAACACTGTTTTAGTGGTTTTGCTTTACTGGATGTGAACCTGAGAATCATAGAATTAGAGACAAAATTAATCCAAAATGTGCCTAGGAGCAAAGTGTGAGTATCCCTGAAAATCACTCAATAAACCCAACATAATATTATTATTATCCAAATGTGTGTGTGCTGTGCTGTGATAACCATAGGTATATCAATACATGTTCATGTACATGTTCAAGTTTAATATGAATTTAATATGAGTTAAGAGAGTGCAATGTCTTTGTTTGTCTAATTCTTCATTCAGGGACAGTGCATGAAGTCACTGTTCAACACCTCTAATGAAGCATTTTCACACCTGCCTTCATTAGTGTCAGCTGATGACACCACTGCAATCCAGAGGTGTGAAGAAAACACACTCCATGATGCAGCAACTTCCCATCAATAACATGATGCAACAGCTGCTTAAGAGACAGAGATGTGTTTGTAATTATGTGATGCAACCGACAGTGCTATAATTCTACTGCTTTTACCCTTTGTATGTTGTGTATTATGTACAGAGCCTGCACTCATAGGCCCTTTTGTGTAAATGAAGCTTACGCAAGAATCATCTTAAATCAGCATTGATGAGAAGCCTTTTATCATCTGTAACAATCCAACCCATCCAGCGCTTCTGCTTCATTTCTGCAGATGTGCAAAATCACACAGTATGAAAACATGCACATATACACTTCCTTCACCAGAACACTATCATCTCTCCATAGTACAAGTGAGTATTCACTTGATTACATTTGTATAATTATTATGTCTTTGGTTACTATTTGATTTGGGGAGCAGATCTTTTCATGATGAAAAAATATTGATGGTGTGTTGCTGTGTTGAATTGTTGCCCAGGCTTTGTCTGTCATGGTGCACGTCTGATTGCCAAGAGATTATCACAAACCACCATTCAAATCTGGAATATCATTGTCATGACATTAGTGACAGTAAGTTTCTTTATAGAGACTGATCAGGTGTTTAATGGTTACACAATAACATGATTTTCACTGACAGATATTTTTTCCTACAAGAATCAGATAGCACCCGTGCATTTCTAAAGTATTTCAGCATTCCAGGAAACCCAGTTTCAGTATCCTCCATGTAACAATGAGTTCAGCGGATTCTCTGAACCAGAGTGTGTAAACATGACAGGGTTTAAAGCAGCTTTGACCCAAGTATACCAATGGAGTGAGCTGCTTTACGCTCAGATTTTACTCTTTAACTTTCGGTAGGACAGCTGCAATGTATGACTTGAATTGTATAAGCCTGAGACACAGAGACACAAAATATCCCCATAGAGAGAATGAATGAGATGATAAACACAGGTATAATAAAGCCCCAAATCACATTGAAATATGTGAGAATGTTGTTGACACATTCTGCATCACAAGAAGGAGAGCTGCTTGGATCTTCCAGAAAGTCATATAAAAGGATAATGGCAAAGGCAGAGGGTCAAAACTAGCCACATAGCGGTTGACTGATATGAGCAGGATCAAATATAGAGCAGAGTGCAAATACACTCCCTAAACATCCAGCAGTTGTGTGTCACCAAGAGGAGGTGGTAGTTGTGTGGATGCGGAGCAGCCTGCAATGACAGGTCATCAGAGTGAAGAACAATACCTATCAACATTATACTTTGGCTCAAGAACTTCACCAGATTGATACAATCTGACAGATTGCCGTTTTCGAAGGTGATGTGGTCCTTTGTAAAAGAAAGATGCATCGGTGCATCAGTATGACACGTCAAACACACTTACTTAAGACGTCCAGGCCATGGTGATGACGGCCGGTTCGCCACTGTTGACAAATGACGCAACAGATCTGCGTTTCCTGAGAGCATTGCTGCATGTCTAGAAGGCAGTTTAAACACAAACAGATTATAGGCTTTAGTCAGTCGGAAATTGATGCCAAAAGCAGTGTTCCATGAAATAAAACAAAGAATTCAGGAATTGTATTTACCGGGATACAGTCATTGCTGTTTTTGATGCATAGGTGTACACTGCAATGGAGGAAAATGTCACCAGTGTGTCCAGAGAACTGGAACATTCTGAAAGAAAAGTGACTTGATGCTCCCAGTCCATTGTCCACCACGTTCACTGTCTCATCTGTGGGGTTTGGGCAGCTGCTCGGAAAAGGGGAAACAGAGAGGATTGGAAAATGACAGCAAAAACAAAGACAAAGTTTTGTGTCCTGTTTGAGACACTGTGTCTCAAAGGGCTGTAACGATATATATTGAACAGTGTGATGTTAACATCTTAAAAATATTATGATTTTTGCATTCTACTAGGATTTGTCAACAAAAGATTATGATTCCCTTCAAAACGCATACCACAAAAGAGAAATGAAATGCTCCGTCCCTGTTACTGACGGCATTCTTTTACATCATAGTTTAGGTATTCCTGATAGTCCTTCTGGTTTTGTTACATCCACAGCACCTCACCCTTTAATGATGAGGTCGTATCTCAGACTCCCACTTGGTGATGGCTGATGGGTGGCCCAGCAGGAGTCGATCACTGGAATGACCATTTGTTCATCCAGCCCTCTGGTCTCCAACTCCACCCAGATTTCCTCATTCAGTTCAATCTCACTGTTTGACTGAATACTGTGCTGTCTTTCGGGGTCAGTGTATGCTGCCATGGTCATGCTGTAAATCCATTCTCCAGATTTAAATTGTTGAATTACAGAGCTGGGGACACAGACAACATTTACAAGTAACGTTTCTTGTTTAAAATAATAATAATACCAATGATAAGAACTATAAGTACATACTGTAGACACATGACATACCTGTGTTTGAGTTTAATAGCCACACTGGTAGGAGCTTGCTCATTGTACAAACAGGAGAAGTCCATGTGTACATCATCATGACGGCTGATTATGTCATACATGGAGCTGTTGCGTGCCATGATGGTGTTCTTGTAGATAATCTGGCTGTTGTTTGTCTACAAGGTCACACAGAGACACTCTTTCAACCCATGTGGACAAAAGCTTAGGTTGATGCTAACAACACATTTAATATCCATTCAGATACATAGAGTTCCAATCGCTCTAAGAGACCTAATGACTTTCAGGTGACTCTGACAACAATGGAGGGGGTCCCAAAAATCACACCCCTTTGTGTGAGCCTCGACTAAACGTAGTATTTGTAGCAGAACTCCCTACTAGTCAGTTCAGAACTGAAGAAGCTTCTTGGATGAGTGGAGAAACGTCTTCATACAAACTGTGGTGTAGTTCCTATGAATCAACCCAGCAAGACCATGACCTGGATGACTGAGAACCTTCACAGATGTTTTGCTCCCGTCCATTTACCATAGACATAATAGTTGCTCACACATCTACTGTTAACCTAGCTGTAAGGATTTCTTGAAAATTAATGTGACTAAATCAGCTTTACAATTCTTTCTTTGTTTCTTGCATGTACTGTACAAGGTGGAGCACATGTGAAAAAGGCAGTACAGTACAAAAAAAAATGTATGCAGGTTACGTTACCAAGGCTAACCTACCGTGACCACCGTCCCACAGGTTTTGCTGCTATCAAAGCTAAATGTCACCATGTGGTTGATATTGTCCATTTGGCCTTTGCAGGAGTCATCGTTGAGGTGCAAGAACTTGTAATCAATGCCATGGTCCTCCAAAAGACAACCAGCCATCACTACTGAAGCAGAGCTGTCCTCACAGACTACCGGGTCCCCTGAACACAATGTTAACATGGTGTTTACATTTCCAAAGCACAGTTGAGGAACATTAGGACTTACAGAAGGTGACAAATAAACCACAGTAGTAAATAAACCAACATAAAATGTTTTCTTCAGATGTTGTAATTGTCCAGTCAATTTTTGCGAGGAATATTTACAATATATGTTATATATCTAATAATTTAAGGAATATAGGGTTTTAAATTACAGGTGGCAGTTCTTATTTTGATTGTTCTGCTTTGAACCTTGTCTGGATTGAGTTGTGAGAATTCAAAAACATTCATATTGTTCTATCAGAGAATTAATGATAATAGTAATAATAATAATAATAATGAAGCAATATCATATATCGCTTTTATAGACACCCCATCACGCTTTACAGCGGACACATGTGATAGGGCCTTTCCAGCCACCACCAAACATTCACACAGGTAAATGTGGGTGAAGTGTCTTTCCCAAGGACACAACGGCACAAGTAGGATGGAGTGGGATTTGAGCCGTTCAAACTCCTGAGCTAATGCCGCTAATGTCTCATCTAGGAAAATACATTCTATGTGACTTGCAGTCTGTGTCAGAATTTGTGTCGTTTTCAGAGCCTCTGATAGGAAGTTGCTCTGTGCTCTCTCTCCTAACGTTGTATGTCAAACTTGACTACTAACCCTTGTCTTTTCTACAGTTAAAGCTGGCAGTGACCAAGTATGGTCAAATGTTGGTGTGACGTGTTGAACAAGTTTAAAATAGCTGTCCCAGGACACGGCAGCGGATATTATCGTGTAGCAAAGCCGACATACCAAAGGGGTTTGAAGATCTGTTCTCGGAGGCAAATAAGGCCCGGCAGAAGCAACGCGTTCTCCCAAATTTCTTGTCCTCTCCGCAGAACTCATGAGCACTGCAGTATGTATACTGACAGTCCTGAGGGTGATCAGCTGCAAAACATGGTAACATGAACGAATACAAACATGAAAATTACCTTCTGACTTTATCTGGATAGTTTTGTCAATAACCCAGTACTATAAATCCTCAGTTTAACATAAAAAATAGCATTATGATGGACTTTTTGAGGTAAGCTTGATTCAACCCCTTTTAAGAGTTAAAACAACATGTTTGTTCTTCCTCGTAATGGTATGGTTCTGCTGTTGTTTATTGTGTTATGGAAACACAATCTTACAGCAGCTGGTCATCCATCTCCAGTCCTCCACCGTGACATTGGCCTGCTGGCTGCAGATCCTGGCGTACGCCTCAATGAACTGGCACTGTAGACCGTCCACTGATGGGTATGTGCACAAAGTGTCCATGCAGGCAGAATGGAAGGGTTCTGGGGTGATGTGCATATGGCAAGTGGTGAAGGGATCCTGCCACAGGAGATCACACCTGTTTCAATAAAGCAGAGAAAAAAAACAAAAAAAAACAAAAAAAACAAACAAAAAATGGGACATGAAAAGCAAAGCAGTCATGAGGTTTTTGGAGAAGTTTGTGATCATTGTGAGAGTTTAAACAGGATATACAGTATGCTGCATACATCATGTCAGTTCTGACAACATCTATAGCATGGAAAATGTGTGAAATAGATGAACATGCAATAAAAGTTAATCTTGCTCATTAATCACTAACATTGCGGTGCTATATGTGCACGGGTTTACCATTCAGTTGCGGCTTCGCAGTTGATCATGTGATCAGTATCTTCTTCATGTTGAATCTCACAGCTTTAGGGTGAAGAAAATCCAAAGGTAAGACACTGGAAGCTTTTCATTTAAATTGTCAGTTGTAGTTTAAACATATTATATCTGTGGTCTTACCCAGGAACACTGTACTGAGAGACAGTCATGTCACTCAGTGTCTCACCAGAATTGCCACATAAACCATTCACAGATGGTTGACTTGATCCTAGTCAGAGACAGGACAAAATGTGGACACACACAATGGTTGCAACCTTTTCAAAGGGATCCATCACTTTTAAACATCTAAATCTAGAATGGCAGTCCACACATCTAGCGTCTTGCTGCTGCATTCAGTTCAATAGCAGGACTCGGACAGGTTCTTTTATATGCCATATCAGTGCTGATATGCAGTGAATCCACATGATTATTGACTGACACAATGATGTCATCAATAAAACAGTGGTGATGGTAAACTAACAATAGGCTGGAAAAAAAAATTGTGCAGACACTTCATTTTGTATGGTTCCATTTGTCCTCACCCCTCATGTGAATCTGTGCACTGTTTCCATCAAAGAAGACAGAAACTGTGTAGTTGGACTCTGAGATGGTGGCAGTCACTCCTGCGTGGTCCTTGGAGAGCTCCACACCATAGAAGACTGTTGGTGTGGCGGTGAGCAACAGCACCTCGTCGTTCAGCTGAAGAGCAGCAGAAGAGAGTACATCAAGAAATCAAAAATCTCCTCTTCTCACATGCAGGATCTGACAACAGGCAAGTTGAGTCCGATTTGAATTGTATAATACAACAGTCATCGCATGGCGCTTAGCAAAGTAAACAGGAACCTTATGGTCACTGAAGTGACAGACCTCCCTAGAGCTTTTGTTCCCTGTCATTACTTAATGTGATTACACAAAAGCTAAAAGGTACATTTGCATGGAACTTGTAGAAACAAATGACTTTCAGCTGCTGGACTAATCACGAAAAATATGACATGAGGGAACCAGTTTGAGACTCTGTTTTTGGGTAATACTGTTCATTACTAGTAACCAGTGACTTGTCTGCACAAATTGCAGTTTCTTCATTTGTCATTTGAACCTCCTCAATACTACAATATTATCCTAATATTCACCGTTGACAGTGCATTTTATATACACAGTGACTGTGGCTGTGGGAACTTACCTGCACTACTCCACCTTGAAGTAGAGAAATCTGAATGTCCTCCCTGTGCAGCTGCAGAATCACTTGGTCCAAAAAACTAACATCTTTACGTCTTCGTTCCCGGAATACCCCCAGTACCTGGAAGTCTGGGATTGACACAGACCTCATCAAAGTGTATCCACAACGATCCAGGACAGTGCGAATATGGCCAAGAAAAGTGATGACAGTTGGACCGGTCAAAGTGCACATAGTGTCCAAGGCACAGCTGATGGATGTGGGAGTGGACAGATACAAAACCAAAACAACACTATTAGCATTTTATGATGACAGATCAAACAGAACTGCAAGCCAGTAAAAACAAAGTGTAACAAAGAGTATCGATACAGTGCACAGCAAATTTCTAGAGTGAAATAATTGTGAGTTTGGGAGACCTTTTGGGTCACCACATTTCTGGTCACCACCTCAGCAAAGATAAGCATCCTTTGCAAAAATACTGTTGATATCATTGGCTGCATTTGTGTTTCCTTAACAGCATTCTCAAAAATATACTCAGACAGTTTTCACAAAACTTGTCAGAGGGCTGTTGCATAGTCACATCAAGTTATTAGTATTTACCTGTCGTTACCATGGCAACGCTCCATGGGTCCACAGTAACTGACGGCAGAGGCGACTCCGGTTTCATCACAGGTTACATCAGAGCAGATCATCGGATCTCTCCTTGTTGTATTGGTGTGATAAAAAACACCTGGAATCGTGAGAGGTTTACGTGGGTTGTAAAACTCAGACTCAAGTTCAACAAATTAGTTGTGTTAAACTGAGATCAAATCATACTGATACATACTAACCTGCAACTCTGCATCCAGTCATGTCAGTTATGACACCTTGGTTTGTTTCGTTTGCCAGAAATGTCTGTGTCGAAACTGTAAATCCATTTACCAGTGTGTCTGCCACCTGCACAAAAATACATTACTAATGAAGTTGAATCACAAGGTTGAATCACAAGCAAAAAACCTGAAGTAGCACTGAATGTACTTCAAACCAAATTTGGTTTATGTAGGACTCATTATGTAAATCAGTATACATGAAGGTGATATTTTTCCATCTTCCCCTTGAGATGGGTCAGATCTGTATTTATTTATACTTACAACATCGGCATCTGGGTAGCCAGAATATGTTTTGATTGCCAGAACTGCTTGCGTCCCAAAGTTCCCAAGTTCAACTTGTCCAATCTGTTGTAGACAGATAATTACAAATGATGAGAATGAGAAATCACATTTCATAAGAACACTATGGATGAAGTGTACATGGATTGACTCACTTCAGATTGCAGGCTGTCTCTCAGAGGTATTACGTTAACACACTTCCCAGCATTCCTCAGGTTTGGCAACAGCTGATGAATCCCAGATCCAGTGGGTATTTCTTTCACGAGTACAGAAAGGTCACCCCTGTCTGCACTCCCTCCAGATGTCACAATACAGTCTGTATGGGCTCCACGATTGTATAAGCCATTGAAGCAAACTGCAAATTTGTCATCATCAAACTCCACCTGTTCAAGTCACACAATATAGATATATAAATATATACATATATGTACCATTCTTCTTCTTCTCCTTTCGGCTTTGTCCCTCTTCAGGGGTTGCCACAGCGAATCACTGATTTCCATCTTTCCCTGTTCTCTGTATCCTCTACTCTGACTCCAACTACCTCCATGTCCTCCCTCACTGCATCTATAAACCTCCTCTTTGGTCTTCCTCTCTGTCTCCTACCTCCAACTCCATCTCTAACATTCTCCTACCAATGTATCCACTGTCCCTCCTCTGCACATGTCCAAACCATCTCAATCTAGCCTCTCTAGCTTTTTCTCCTAACCTTCCTGTCTGTGTTGTCCCTCTGATGACCTCATTCCTAATCCTGTCCATCCTGGTCACTCCTAAAGAGAATCTCAGCATCTTTAACTCTGCCACCTCCAGCTCTGCCTCCTGTCTTCTGCCTATTGCTAGTGTCTCTAAACCATACATCATAGCTGGTCTAACCACAGTCCTGTAAACCTTTCCCTTCACCTTAGCTGAAACTCTTCTATCACAAATCACTTTTGACACTTTTCTCCAGCTGTTCCACCCTGCCTGCACCCTATTCTTCACTGTACCATTATTATATTATATTTGTAACTTAAAATATAATCCGGTATCTTGTGGCTGTGATGCATCACTGTAACAGCCAAAACGACATCATTATCAACTGAAGTATTTAAAAGTGCTTCTGTGATAGTTATTGC
>CAAKHB010004915.1:0-10024 GCA_901007665.1 Aeoliscus strigatus
CCCCCCCTCCTCCTCCCATCCGTTCCTCAGGCGCCCTTCAAAGCACGTTCCAGGTGGAGACTCGCCGCCGCCACTTTGTTGCTTCACAAAGACGGCAAATTAACAGCTGTTTCACTGCTGGGGAGCGTTGAAGCTCCTGGTCCCCATGAGCCTCCGCCGACGACTGGACAGCAGAACTAAAGGTGTCTGTGACGTCCTGAAGGTGTGAACGTCCACGTGGAGACCGAACCGATTCACTTTGTTTTCACGTTGTCTTCAGATTTGCTCACCCTGGTGGCCAGTTTAAAAAAAGTGTTGATGCTACGTCCATATGATGAAAAACCTTTGTGGATTCACCTTCTGTGAGATGGTAAACAGAAGAATCTTACCTGCTCTACCTCATATTAATTCAGTGATGACTTCTGATTTAAGTAATATGGAACTGCCCCCAAAAAGGATATGTGTGAACTCATTTCTTTTGCAACTCGGTCTCGCTCTTTAACGTGGACAGTTTGAAGGAACGTAGAATTGATTCGGCTGTAAAGCTCCGTTTCCATCTCACGCAGCGATAGCTTCAACTTATCATATACTTATATTTCCCAGTGATATTGACTGTGAAATGTCCAGCAGCGGCGGCGGCGGGGGGGGCCTCAGGGTGTCATCCGATCGCTGTGAAATACTAATCCTACTCATCGATCCATCGGTGGCAAAGACCAGATAAATATGTGTACTTTATCGTGAGTCTGTAGGATGAGGATGGAACCGTCCCAGTGGACGCCCACATAAAAAGGGAGGGATGAGCCAATGACTCCACCATCAACTGGAGGAAAACTGTCTTTTTTTTTTCACTGCCAGCAAAAAAACGTAGAAAAAAACCCCCATCTTCGGAGAGTTAAACCAAAAATCCCCAAAATATATGGCTTTTCAGTTAATCCTTGATTAAAACCACTGAACCTGCATCCTGCATCCACAGTTTTTGTTTAGAAATTCTCTAGACTTCCTGGTTTAAGGAATTCATGTAAAACAACAAACCGGTGATCAATACTTTAGACATGAACTTCAAGCAGGGTGACACGGTGGTGCAGTGGTTAGTGGTTTGAGTCCTGGGGTCTTTCTGTGTGGAGGTTACACGCTCTCCCTTTGTCTCCAGATTCTCTCCAGGTACTCCGGCTTTCACCCACCTCCAAAAGCATGCTGATGTTAATTGTTCACTCTAAGTAGCGTAGGTGTGAATGTGAGAGTGAATGGCTGTCTTTCTTGTCGTGTCGCCCCTGATGAAGAGGTGACGTCCAGGTTTCACGTCTGCGACCAACCTGACGCTGTCACAGAGTCCGGGGGAGAAAACACGCTGTGACGCAGCACAAAGTGATTCCCCGCACACGTGTGCAGACGGAGACACGGGCCGCTGCAAACAGAAACAGAAACAGAAAACAGAAAAAAACAGCCAACGTGTTTCTGGGTGGCTGCGCCTGGCGACCTTGTCATCTTAGCGGAGCTCATTACGGCGGAACGCAATTACAGTGGCAATGAAACGCAGACACGATCCTCAGATTGTTGGAGCTGACATGAAAGTGTTGAGCTATCGGGGAGGAAGAGGGAGCGAAGGTGGTACTACAGGAACGAGCAAACGTAGCTGTCCGCCAACTAGAACCGGACTGGTTTGCATAATTTAAGGTTAATGAGGAAACAACTGCAGATAAAATCTCCCTCGTTTCATCCCCGCTGGCTTCGCTCTGCTGGGGCGCTTTTCATTAAAAAGGCATCAGGGGCGACGCTTTAATGGTCTTTGAATCCATCAAAGTTTCACCTCATTTTACATGACATCACGTACCAGGATGTGAGAGTGCATTGCCTGATATATCTATATGCAGATATATGTATATATATGTGTATATTTATAGAGAGAGAGGTTGTATAGAACAGAAAAGAGAATATACCTTAAATAGAACTTATCTCCAAGTACATTACCTCAAACCAGCCTAAAACATGGCGACTGTGTGTGTCACCGAGACTCTTAATAAGCGTTTCAGATGCAGCAGCAGCCTTTCACCTTCTCTCTCAGTAATCCATACAGAAGTAATTGGACAGAGGGACACACTGTTCTTCTCTCAAGCATCCCCCCTACACACACACACACACACCCTCCCCGCGTGCACCTAATCACACCTCTATTTGCATGGAGGACCCTGGGAATCAGCCTCAATAACGCTGCGCTGCTGTGAAAGATGAGTTTTTAATCTCAGGGAGGAGATGAGTTTGTGACCCGTACCTGTTTGTTTCTGTAGTTTCTTTTTCCTGTCGGACAAAAGTGACCTGCGGGTAAATGTGCGGAGGCACAAGAGCTGCTTGGCTTCCTAAGCACTGTCATTGTGCATTCATTAAGATCCCCATATCTGACATGGCGGGGAAAATGGTTCTTGGCGAAAAAGGGCACTTGTCTTGGTGGGTGAGACTCCCTAACAGGCAATCAGATGTGCTGACAGCGAGTGTCAGCTCCTGCGTGTGTGTGTGTGTGTGTGTAGGCAAAGGAGGATGTTCAGGGAGGACGTGGGTATTTATTCTTCTCCCATTGCCCTCGATTGACCTGTGTAATGGGGAATTCTACGAGGAGAAGTGTTTGAAATATCCTCTGGATGTGTTCATTTGGGAAAGTGAAGCCTCAATTTTACCTCCTTTACCGTTCTTTTTTCTTACACACACACATCTGTGTCTTCATCACATGTTCACATATTCACTGACGTCTACACGTTTTAAACAAGGTGCTGTAAATATATCTGTAGTCATTAAAACTGGCTCAGTATAATTTGTACAATAGTAATTAATGTGTATTAATATTTTTTAATGAACATGTTTAACAGAAATGTGATAGTATTTTTTTTCTCCATTTTAGAAAACGATTTCTTGGAAGCGAGGGAGATAGTTCACTGACTTATTTCCACAGTACTTTTGAAAACAAATACGGTGAAATAAACAACTCTGCTTGAGAAATACGAGAACCGGTAATCCAGCTGCTCCACAGAGGCAGCAGAGGAAGACAACAGTGTCTTCTCCTGAATGAAAGTGTGCTGAAACTTCAGCAGGTACACAAAGTCCACAATTAGTCATCCCACCGTCTAAACAAACTCACTTCAGGCAGATTGCTGCCGTATGATTTGTGTCGTCCAGGCTTGACGTCGGCTCTAAACAAACTCAGTGGCAAAGGAAGCGTGGAACACGTCTCACAGCACAAACAGCTCATCACGTCCTCCCGCTGGAAATAAACACAAAACACACCCTGACGTGGACGCAAATGTGCACGGATTGAACGCGCGTGTGGCTTTCGACGCTAAAATAAACACACCAACAACTGATCACACCTCCTGCAGGAAAGAAACAAACAACAACATTTGCTCAACTTCATCACCTTGTTTATTCCGTCTGTTTCTGGCTGGATGCAGCCGTCATCTCGCCATTACCGCTCCGCCTTATTTGTTGCTGAAATCACAGGTGACAAGCCACTTTTCTCAGCGCGCCCGGCGCTAAACCCCTCGTTCAGCAGGCGCGATGACACCCGACATACACGGGTTTCATATATCCGACATAAATACGAGATGGCAGAGCGAGAAACGGAGGAAGCTCCGCTCGGTGCTATTAACTGTCAAAGTCACCTTCACCGAGAGGCGCAGGCCTTGGGAAACACACTTGTCACACGCGTGCCACAACAAGCAGGATCCATAAAGCTGATGGATCAAGTCGTCGGTGTCGAGTGGACGTGAAAACCAGCCCAGCTTGACATTGAAGACAAACACTGACTTTCTAAGCAGCGCCGTCATCAGAGGACTAGTTTCACGCAACACACGTCTGGAAAGCGCAGCGTCAAGGGACGTCGGTGTCTCTGGGCGCGTCCGCTGAACACACCGCAGCCTAATTATCACGTAATTTGAAACAGCATTCTGCTTCTGCTGTTTTAATTCCAGGTGCGGGGTTTGGGTCGCGCTAAATGAGCTTTAAACCGCTGTCGCTCCAGGATGGACCGGCCTCTCGCTGAAGAGGAGCTCTGCTGGTGCCACCTGCTTCCTAATCAACGCTGTGAGGGAATATCGAAAAGTTTCCCCCAACCACCATCGTCCAGGAGGGATGTGCTGCTCCTTCCTACATCAGTCCTGGGCTGGGATCCCCACCACTCGTATCGTGGGGATCAACAGACCTCATGGTCGTCGCTGTCTCATGTGAATGTTGACCTTTTATACAAGTACATACATATCATACTTGCCTGTAGAGAGGACTTCATTACAGCCTCATATGAAATCAACAATAATAATATTCAAGCAAAAAGCTTTGGTGTCGGAAAGGTGTCGGCATCGGCAGGTTTCCACATTCGGGTATCGGCTGCGTCACTAAAAATCTGTCTGTCTTCCGGTCTCAAGCCCGGAACATCAGTTTAGTGCTCCAGTGTCTTGCACACATGAGAAGTTGGGATTCAAACTTGGGACCTGAAGGTAACTGACCGATCTGCTCATGTTGTCTCGTGTTGTGTTCAGGGACACACCAGGTGACTGTTCCAGAATCCTGGGTTTGTTCATCCTGAAAGAAGAAAAAGTTCTGATTTTTCATGTCAGCTGACAGAAATCAAACCAAATGTCATTCATGTTTCACGTTTGAATTCTGTTTATCTGTACGTCCGAAATAAGGAACATTCTGCAGCGTTTTCCTCAGTTCAGGATGAACAAACTGGATTTTTCTCTAAACCTGCTTTGTGGAACGGGCCCCGGGTATGTTTTGTATTCAGGGTCTTTACCTGCTCGCTCTGAGGAGAAAGTATAAGCAAGATAGCGAGGGGTGAGGCCAGCTGCAGCGTGGGCGGGGAAACCTGTAGAAGGATGTGTGTCATGGTAAGGGAAGAAAGAGGATTAATGAATTTATACAGAGAGAAAATGGTTTGCAGCTGCTTGAGCCTAAGTTTTGCACTTGAAAACAAAACACCCTCCACTTTTCATCGATTGTACCAGCAGCTCAGACATGAGGTGAGAACAGGAGATTGTCATGGAGGACGGAAGATTCAGGAGGTTGAGTTGCTTATTAGATTTTGGAAAATCCTCCTCTTCTCCACTTAGTTTCTCGAGGCGGCTGAGGTTATTTAAATCGATTGAAAGTCCTTCAATTACAGACACACTGACAAGCGTTTGGAGAGAAGGAAATGGATTTTTTCTGCTGATACGCGAGCGAAGGCCAAAGCTGACAAACAGGCGCGTGGCGGAATCTCTGTGTCACGTCTGATGTTCTTCCTCCACAAAGTCAACTTTTTTTTACGACTCCAGACCGATGGTGGCGAAACAGACGTGGATCGGTGACACTCAACCGTCTTCAGATAACAAACGTATGAACGTATGTTGGCTCTGCACAAGATGCGACATCAGTACGTAGAGACAGACACACACACATCACAGCCCACAGAAAAGAATTGTGAATACTGAGCAAACCCTTGTCCCTGAAAGATGAAGTACACACTACAGACGCATTTCACGCCATTATTGCTTTTTTATGAACTATGTTCATCGTTGTTGCTTCCAAATTACCCAATAAATATCCAATACTGCCTGAGCGACAGCCTTGACCCTGACGCCTCTCAATAGCACCGACGCTCCAGAAACACTTAGAAACTGACGGCAGCTTCATGAAGTGGCAATTACCGCTTTGACATCAATTCTGAAGCATAATAAGGAACAAAAGGAAAAAAAAACAACAAATGTTTTTTTTTTTTTTCCCATGATGGAAAATTACAGAGGACGATTACAGAGACAAATAAAGCAAATAAAGTGTGCCAGTGAGGGTGAAAAATAAAACTCTCCCAGCATAATTCAACTCAATTAAAGGAGCAGTCCACCCAAATGGTAATTCAAACACTGCCTGCTGTCACCTACAGGAATTAGCGCAGTTAAAAGCAGCTGACTGTGATAGAAGTCTTCAGGCTGACCTCCAAAGCTTCTCTCCCCTCATCTATATTTATACGACGGAGCGGCACTAATTTTGCCCAGTAAATCAGTGTGCACATTTCATTGTGACCTCTAGCTTGACACTGAATTAAACAATATCAGGGCCCGAGAAGGCTGCTTTAACAAGCCTTAAATTCCTCCGTCCAATCCATCAGCGGGGATATTTCTGACACGCGAAGGGAAGAGCATGAAATAAAGCAATTATTGAACCCTTCAGCCCATTTCTTAGGATTGGCTGGCTGGCTGGCTGGCGCGGTGCAGCACTGAGCCAAAGACCTCTGAGTGTGTGTGTGTGTGTCTCCTGAGCCTCCTACTCGTCAGGGACACTGAAAGTTTACACGTCATATATAAACACAGGCGGTTGCTGCCACAGTCATGTGTTATTTCTTTGTCTACTGCTCGCGAAGGCTGGCACGTCACTTCTACCTGGAAAACAAAGCAACGATCAATTGTCCTCTGCAGCGTTTCCGACTTGAAAAATGGCACAGAGGGTGAGAGGAATGCTCCAGTTGGTGTTTTTCTCTGTGCACAGAGGGAAAAAGGGCTGTGTGTGTGTGTGTGTGTGTCTGAGCGGACTCTCCGTTGCCTGACAGATAATCTATCACACAGTCAGTGTGTCTGACAGGAAGAAGTCCACTCTCAGAGCTGCCGGTGAAGGACAGTCACTCCCCCGCTGCCTCCCGGGACATGCGTTAAGAAAAAGACTTGTTGGGTTTGTGACACTTTAACTCCCAACATGCTTCTAGAAACACAAACCTGAACACAGAATAACCAGTGATTCCTCCAGTAAAAAGAATTGTACAATAATAATCAACCAATGACTAAAAAGTTACAAAAAGTTAAAAAAAAAAAAAAAAGTTGCATCTGCTACTAAAAATACAAAACGCTAATTAAAAATGGAAAGAGTCAGGTTTTTTGTTTGCCTTCCTGGACACATCAAAGTGACTTCAAAAGATATGAATATCTAATTTCTCTGTTCCTTTATTCATCCTCAACACTAAAGAGATGAATCCTTCAGATTATTTCTGCAGCCGCATGCGTGTGTGTGTGTTATCTTTTATTCCAGCTGTTGTTTAGCTGCACGTGGTTGCACATGAACAGTCAGGTGAAGTTTCTGGAGTCACACGGGATCTAAAATAGAACTGAGGATGTGTGATCAGCATTTAACAGACTCCTGTTGGCGCTGGGAGCCTCTGACTGGCCTTCCAGGTTATATCAAGGTTTCCTCCTTTGCTCGGGCCGTCGATCATGCAACCGTACAAACTGCTGATGCCACATTTACTCACCTGTGAAAAGAAGCAGAGAATCCGCAGGTTTACTGATCTTTTATTTCCCTCTCACCTGCTCACAGAGAACTACTGAGGTATGTGTTTTAAATCTCTGGAATTATATACACGAACTATCAATATATAGAATTGTACAAAAAGCTTTGAATTGGCTCTAGTAGTTTACAAAAGCCTTTTAGGCACAGACCCACACTGTCAGACTGACAGAGAAGAAGCAGTTTACATTTAAGACAAGATGTACATGATTCACAGCTCTTTGTGTTCTGGTGCTTCCCTTCCTCAGACACTGATAAGGCTTCAGATGGATGGATTCAGGCGGAGGGGTTCCCAAGGTACCACCAAGTCCTGCCATGACTGGCCAATTCCTATTCGATGAAAGTAGCTCAATCTGAGGCAAGATTCAAAACAAACCCCAGCACACGAGAGTTATAAAAAGACGAATCAACGTTGTGATCTGGAATGGACCAAGTGTCGGCGCTCTACCTCATCACTGACGGACGGGAAAAGGAATGAAGATCCATGTGCTGACTGATGTGAAAATGGATATTTAGCAATAATTAAACCAGATTCATTGTTTTTCACAGAGGAAACACTGACGGCTAATTACAACCACAAGCTCTTTGCTCTGTAAGGTGTTGAGGTGATAAGTTGGAGCTGGTAGAGAAGAGACGCAGCGTCCGACGAGGCCTCGGCACTGGGAACTGGCAGAAGACTTTTCTATTTCTTGATGGCGGCCACTGCCTTCTTGGCAGCATCGTCCAGGTTTTCTGCTGCTGTGATGGGCAGGCCGCTCTCTGTCAGAATCCTCTTTGCCTCATGGACGTTGGTCCCTGACAGACAAACAGGAAAACAACGTCACGACGGGCGAAGACACGAAAACTGGGTTGAACCTGATCAGAACTGTGTGAAAGAAGGATTTCAGTGACAGAATGAGGACGTTAAGGTTGAAAGGTCAAGTAAACCACTGATCTGAAAAGCCAGCAAGGCAAAGAGGTGTGAGTGTGAGTGTGAGTGCGTGTGCGTGTGCGTGTGCGTGTGCGTGTGCGTGTGCGTGCTGCTGTAAGGAGAGAAGGGGGGCAGCAGGTGATACGGTCGTGCCCGTGCCCTGGTAGAGCATCAGCCAAGCAGACGGAGACACCCAGAGACACAGCAGCCAGGATCTGCACTCCAATCTGGCTGCCTCCCAGCGCTGCAAACCGTGCAGCCAAACACAAATATGACAAGGCTGTCACAACACTGGCTCTCAGGCGCCGCGGTGGACGGAGGGACGCCGAGGGACGGCGTGGAGCCGCGAGGCAAAGGGCAAAAGGTTAACTGAAGCAGAAATGCCCTTAATGCTCAGACATGGTCGGCAGCTGTTCATCCAGCGTCTACTGATTTCCGACGTCATGTCGGGCTCCATCTACCCTGATGTCACATATACATTCTGACCACCAAGAATCACAGGTCAGAACTGGAAACACTTTTTTGTTACATAGAAGTAAGTTCCTACAATAAATAATAACAGACTCTGCATCATTTGTATTATCAATAACAATATGAATATGAATATTGCTATACTAATAAAATATTACTACTACTAAAAATAATAATACAGATTTTTTTATGCTGACAAATGTGGAAAACACAGATGGAATGTTTTGTGTATTTGAACACATTAGTGATACATAACTGATATAAACATCAGCCACTGGTGAATGTGACCTGCTGATGGAGTTTAAAACGCTTGAACATGAGCTGATACCGATGATATTTGTGTCAAAACTCTGCAAGATGAATCTGTCTTTCATACGCTGTGTGTGTGTGTGTGTGTGTGTGTGTGTGGTTGACCTCGGCTCTCTGGCCCAGTGTGTAATTAAGACAACATGACATGTGAATTCTTCGGAGGCTCGGCCACGCTGATCAATAGACCTCTAATGAGGAATTCCATTACCAGCCCCACTTAACGCCTAATATTTCATCTCTTTTGTCCAGCCAGATAATAAGTCATTCCAAACACATTTCTGCTGGCTCTCACTCCAAACAATCAATTCTGCAGTGTAATTAATTAGCAGCAGTGCAGGAAGAGGCCTCGCTGTGGCACACAAGCAGAGGATAGGGTGTCCCCAGCCTCCGCTCATCAAGCAGCAGAGAACAGACTTCCTCTGCGCGTCCTCAGTCAGAAACCAGCATGCTGTCAGTCACAGCCATGATAAGGGTGTGTGTGTGTTTGAATACACATGATTAAAACAAACAGCAGCACAATACACTTGACACAACGGGAGCTAAAGCTGGGGGAGAAGCAGTCACACGTGTCTGAATACATAATTCAGGAGACAAATGTCTATGGAAAGAGGAAAAAGTACAGAACACACCGGGTTTTTTCTGTCTATAAATATTCATAAGCGGGAAAAGTGTGTGGCATTGTTCCCTTCAACTGCATCTGTGCGATCCGTGTTATTAATGTCATGTGTGAGCCAGTATTCACACGTCTGAGTGTGAGAGGCAGACGCGCGCACACGGATCCACTTCAGCACGTGTGTGCGCGCGTGTGTGAAAGCCAACCACAGTCCCACTGCGAGTGACAGGGAGCTCACAGCAGCGCGGCTGGACACAGCGCCGTTCGGTGTATGTGTGTGTGTGTGTGAGAGTGAGAGAGAGACAGAGGCAGAGCGTGCGAGTGCTGTAAGATCAGGGTACATAAATGTGTGTGTTCACCTGCAGCCACTAGGTGCTGCCAGAGACCTACTCACCGCCCTGACAGGGACATACATCCAATGGAATATGTTCAAGTGAAGAAAAACACAC
>CAAKHB010004916.1:0-22410 GCA_901007665.1 Aeoliscus strigatus
CAGGTATGAAGTATCTGGGTATTCGTCTCAGTCCAAAAATAGAGGAGATGATACAGTTAAACTGGGACCCAGTCCTCCAAAAGGTTAAACTTAATATGGACAAATGGGGAAAATTAAAAATAATGCTATGGGGAAAAATTAATGTTATTAAAATGGTAATCGCACCACAGGTTAACTATGTCTCCATGATGTTACCGATGCGTGTAGCACCACCATGGTTTAAGCAATATGATGCCATTGTCAAGGACTTTTTGTGGGACAAGAAAAAGCCAAGGAAAAATATCAAGAAAATGTGGGCCCCAAAGGAAATCGGAGGAATGGCCCTCCCCAACCTGAGACTATACAACTTGGCGTTTGAAATGACTTGCCAAATATTGGAAGAGAACAGACACAAAATTGAGCTGGATTCAAATTGAAATGGAACTTCAGAGTCCCTTCACCCCGCTGGATGCACTGTCACAAGGTCCATCCACCAGTGCACAAGAACATCCCCCAAACCCACTACTGAACTACTCAAAGGAGGTCTGGAAAGAAGTCCACAAAAGGTGCAGAACACCACCTCTAAAGCAAATATATGCCTCACTGTGGAATAACCCAGCCATATGTATTGGGAAGAAAACAGTTTTCTGGAGACAATGGTTCAGAAAGGGAATATGCAAAATAAGTGATTTAATTGTGAATTGAGAATTTTCATTTTCAGAATTACTGCAAAGGTATGACTTAGAAGAAAAGGACAACTTCTGGAAATACATTCAAATTAAACACTGTATTAGAAAAGGGCAATTTGCAGATGAGACGAACCCAGTGAGGGACTTCCTGGACTTACCAGAGACAGGGCATACAGCAGCAGTGTTTTATCGAAACTTTAGCAGGCTAAATAAGGATATCTGGCATATCTGACTATTTGGCAGAGAGATTTGGAATGTGAACTGAGTGAGTTGGAGTGGAAGGGTATAATTGGAAACTCAGGAAAATACATCAGGGAGGCTAGAGGGAAGTTTACTCAATGTAAGCTAATACACAATACTTCACCCCCTCTAGACTCCATAGGATGTGTTTATTACCTGGTAATCTGTGTTGGAAATGTGGTACACAGGCAGGGACTTTTCTACATGTTCTATGGGAATGTAATCTGATACAACCATTTTGGGTAAAAGTATTAGAGCATCTAGGGAAGGCTCTGGAGCTTGAGATCCCAGTCACTCCAAGATTATTCTTACTGGGCGACCCATCACAAGTAATGGGAGTGTCAAAACAATATTTTGCAGTCATAAAGGTCGGGACGGTTACAGCAGCCCAGATTATCCTCAGGTTATGGAAGACTACATCCCCACCGGACTATAAAAAGTGGATTGAAAAAATGGCAGAAAATGCATCGTATGAACAAATGTTAGCAAGAGTCAGTGACAGCGAGGATAAGAGAGGGCTATGGGAAGGTTTTTTTTTACCACAAGCTCATAGGAACAACTGGGTAAAAATTGAGACGATTGTATAGCTGTGACTGTGACTAATGTGTGTGAATTACTCTGTACTTGCATTTATTGTAGGCACCATATACCAGGGAACCACTGTAACCCCACCCAACAGAACTGTCTCTAAGTGTGAAATAATAAAAAAATATATGATAAAAAAAACCCACTACATATATACTGTATGTGTACATACTTTTGAGATTTTTCATTGTGTGTGTGTGTGTTGCTGCAACTGCTCTCAGCTGTCAGTGGTCTCAGAAGACATCACTGTAGTGTGTGTGTGTTTCAGTGTGATCAGCAGAGCTCCAGGGCTGAAGCTGGTGGTCGAGACCCTCATGTCCTCGTTGAAGCCCATTGGCAATATAGTGGTCATCTGCTGCGCCTTCTTCATTATCTTTGGCATCCTGGGAGTTCAGGTAAGATCTGTGCTCACTGTGGACATGTTATCTCTGATTTTTCTCATCAGCAGGTTGATGTACAGAGCAGTAGTTTACTGATGATGTTGATCCATCCATTCGTTCGTTCATTCATTCTATCTATTCATCCATCCATTCAGCTTTGCAGGAAAACTTCACATACGCTGATCAACTCCCAATACAGGCTAATATTAGCTTGGTTACCTCACATTGTTCAGGAAACTTAATTTGACATTTAAGTCCACTCATCAGGGCATGATCTGTAAGTTTGATTCCTTTGTCGACTGTTGGAGGTTGATACACAAAGAAAGAAAGAAAGAGAAAGAAAGAAAGAAATTAAATAGTTAAATAAAAATGTAATTTGCCACAGTATCTTCTTCTTCTCCTTTCGGCTTGTCCCTCTTCTTTTTTGCCACAGTATAATGCGGGATAAATGCAGTGTGTGTAGGGGGGTTCGATTGGGCCTCCTGTGGTGAGGAGGAAAAACATGGAGTCTTATGATTTCTGCTAGAGAACGTGCGAGTTGTTTCTTGCCACAGCGTTAATGAATCATTTAATAGTGAGTTGTAGTTGTTTGGACATTCAATGCTGCAGTGTTTGTCCAGTACATCCTGACACCGGCATGAGACCAACACAAGCAATGTGACACTGACTGCTCCTGCAGAGGTTTGGTGACATGTCTTGTATGGTGACACTGTTGTACTTGTTCCAGGCTGATAAAGTACAGATTTGTCTCTGTCGTCTCTTCACAGCTCTTCAAGGGGAAGTTCTTCGTCTGTCAGGGTGACGATGTGAGAAATGTCACCAACAAGTCAGACTGTCTTCAAGCAAACTACAAATGGCTTAGACATAAGTACAACTTTGACAACCTTGGACAGGTTAGTCCTCATAAAGGAGTTCATGTGTATGAAGGAGTTCATGTCCTCATGAAGGAGTTAATGTCTCATGATGGAGTTAAATGTTCTCTGAAGAAGTTAATGTCTGTCATGGGTCCGTCTTGTTTTGTGTTGGTTTTGTTTCTCCGCCCTCCCTCCTGTGTCGGCAGTGGAGGTGTGGCCTGGCAGGGCACCGAGCAATCAGTGCACGTGGATTCAATCCCCCCACTGATTGCTCCTGCTCTTAAGCAGTGTGTGTTGGCTTCACTCCATTTCCAGATTGTTTGTGCTCTATGCCATACTCTTCAGCCAGTTCTTCTCTCTTCTTTCTCTCGTCCTCGTTCATATTTCTTATGCCCTGTGCGTGCCTTTAGTTTTGTCTCTCCAGTTTGGTTGGAGATCTTTATTTTTTCCGCGTCTCATTGCCTGTTTTTTCACCTCCATTAGTTTGTTTGTGTCGTAGCTGTTCTTCTTGTTTTTCCTACCCACTTGCCATGGTGTTGTGCTCTTTTAGTTTTCTGATGATTTTTCGTCCTCGTTCTTCCTCTGCTTTTGTTACCAAAATAAACCATGTTTATATAGAACAGCTCCCTGTGGTCTCGTGTTGTGGTCTTCTGCATTTTGTGTCCAAACTCAGCTCAGGCTACCAGCTGTAAGAATATCCTTGTGGAGGAGTTAATATCTTATGAAGGAGTCAATGTCCTCTAAGGGAGTTAATGTGTCGCGTGAATTTGTGCCGCCTTGGTGTTCTTGTTTTCAGGCCTTAATGTCTCTGTTCGTTCTGGCGTCCAAAGATGGCTGGGTGGATATTATGTATGATGGACTGGATGCTGTGGGAGTTGACCAACAGGTACATACACATACGTGTGTGATACAAATACATATAAAAATATTATATCAATGACTAAAGACTAAACTCCAACTAAAAGACTAAACTCCATGTAAACACCCTGTGTTTCAGCCAATAATGAACTACAATCCGTGGATGCTGCTCTACTTCATCTCCTTCCTGCTGATAGTAGCCTTCTTTGTGCTCAACATGTTCGTGGGTGTGGTGGTGGAGAACTTTCACAAGTGCCGGCGCCACCAGGAGGCTGAGGAGGCCAAGCGCCGGGAGGAAAAGAGACTGAAACGCATGGAGAAAAAGAGACGGAGTAAGGAGAAGGAGCTGGCTGGTCGGTAGTCTTTCCACATCTTTCTGAGTCCTGCTTGAGTCAAGCCTTTTCATTTCCTTTTGCCTTTTTATTTGGCCCAATGTGTATGAACGCAGTCACACAACTAGAACCAAAAATAGCTGCTACTTTGTGGTAGAATCCTTTCTTTCCCACGCGGCCTCTTTCCCCAGCTGGTTTCATGGAAGGTTGGTGGTCAGCTCTGACCCTGCAGAGGCTCTATTCCAGCAATTGGCAATTGGTGATAAAATTCACCGTCATTGCTGAGTTTGCAGTTGAGTGACAACAGGTGACTGCTGATCTCCAAGCAACACTGCCCCCCCTCGTTTGAGCATGCCCAGTGAGAACCGACTGACAGAACTTGCATGCTTGGTGGGGGGTGTAGAGAGCGTGGTGGTTAGGGGGGAGTTAACTCATTAACTGCGGAACAGGTGAGAACACCCCCTCCTTTCCCCTCTTTTGCATGTGGTTTATTACTTAGTACAGCCGCGGGGGTGGGAAAAGCCCAAACCTGGGGGATGGAGGAAGAGTTAGAGCTCAATGTTGAGATTTGTAGTTCCCCCCCGGCTGTATACAGTGTTTTATTCTCTCCACTGACACCTGCAACACAAGAGCTTAGTTCTGGTGTTTGTCTGGTGTCTGAAGGAGCAGTTGACTTTCATTTACTTTGACCATTTAATTTGCTGAGTGTCAATGCAAACCTCTTGAGAAATACAGATGAGAAATTATCTTCCTATAACACAAGGTCTGACGGCAACCGTCCAGCAGACCCCTCCACCCGTCCACTAAACCCATCCAGCAGACCCTTTCTTCAAACATTCCACCAAGCCTGTCCACGAAACCTGTCCAAATGTTCAGACTCTCTCACATCCTGTTAGACAGTTTAAATGTTCCTGATTCCGTTCCTCGACTGTCAGAACCATGACAAACTTTTTTTGCTGGTCTGCATACCGCAAGGCGCTCAGGGTGAGAAGCAGATCCATGAATCATTAGGAAAGGAGTAGAGGTCAGCTGATGAAAAGAATACATTGTGAGATGGTTGTGACCATCAGCTCATTAGCAAACTCTATATGTGGACTCAGAAGCACTGGAAAGACCAAAACTTGGAAAACCAGCTTAATCACTTTCACTGCTTCCTTCTGGTCTTACTCCATCCCTCTTTCCCTCTTTCTCTCCTTGACTCTCTTCTGAACACTCATCCATACATCCTTTCCTCCTGTCCTCTGCTTCTCTCTGACTAACACAGTCTCGTTCCTCTAGATTTATTGGTTCCGGGGGTGAGTTGGGCCCTTTCTGAAGGCACATTGAAAGGTACAGAGTTTTCAGCATGTTCTTTGTGTCCGTAAACTCCCTCACTGCCACCAGCTGCGACCTCACATCCTGGTGGGTTCAATGATCACAGGAGGTTAGGCGCCATCCCACCGCCCAGACCGCCTGCCTTTCCCATTGCCTTTAGACTGCTGGAATATGCCGTCACCTGTTTCGTGGCTTTGTCTTTCACAGCACCCCACAGCATTCGAGACTAATCCACTGTCCACAGCAGTGCTGTCCCCACCAACATAAGAACACATCCGGTCCAGTTAGGTTGTCAGGGAAACTGCTGCAGACAGGTAGAGGACAATGTTGTGCCTCACCATCCAGACTTATACAAATAAATCAGAGCTTAAAGTAAGAAGCATGATTTTCGACCTACATGTAACATTCCAAGCCTGAGACCACATGTACAACAGCGGAACAAAGAAAACCACATATTGGCCAGAGAAAAAAGGGCTACATTTTAATACCTCAATGGTATAGACACATCAGGAACACAGACCGGCTTCAACCCACCTTCTTCAGTGTGTTGCTCAGTCAGCAAAGGCTTTCACCCACTTGGGACCTGAGGGTAGTAGGTTCAAGTCTAGCGATGGACCAAAATATATGGAATTGGACTGGTAGCTGAAGAGATGCCGGTTCACTTCCTGGGTGAGCAAGGCACCGAAACACCCATGTGCTCCCAGGCTACCCGACAGGTCGGCAGGTTGCTGAGTTTCCCTCCTGGATAAGCATATGATCTTCTTCTGACCTTTTTACTAACCAACATATACACACACTGGTATTTCGTATGACTCTGATATAAGACGAAGTTTCCGAGGCAGCAGACCAATCACAATCATCAGCACACAAAAGGGAGACAGAGCGCCTATTGCCAGCTGCAGAGGTTAATGCTGGAAAAGTAGGAGGAGTCAGTCATTGTAGAAAAGGCAAACACCGTGGAAGCTGCCAGAAGACGCCAAAGTGACACATCACAGACTGTAAATGTGTAAGTTGCTCATTAATGCCTCAATTAACCTAAAACATCCGTGAATCCCAAGAAATCACGTGTTACATGAATTGTGTGTATTACATTTATTTTTCCCCCAGATAAAAAAACAAACAAAAACATCATTGCATCTGTGAAGTCAACTTTTTAATGCCATAACATTATATGCTACACCTAAGTTGAAAGTGGACGCCGCAATTCAATCATATCAATATACCACGTTGATAGTCTGAATAAAATCATCTTGATAAAAATCATCCTGAGCTGTGTTAGAAATGAGGAGCATCTCCTATGATCTGGTAACTGAGGTCGTTGTCTGAAGGGTAGGGGCATTTCATAATGTCGTAGTTCATCCAATCGTATGCCGCCCTGTATCTTGCTTAAGAACAGGAGATCCTCTTTTTAGACCATCTTGTCCTCTCCCTTTGTGCCTTTGAAACCCAATTCCAGGGCGTCAAGTACACTTATCGGCGTCATAGGAGGAAGTTCTTTAATGGACACTCCATGGCATATGCTGAAATCCATAATGCCACAGCGCGTTTGTGCGCAGCCAACTATGCCCCATCCTAAAGCTATCCAAATGGCGTAGGGTTCGTTGATGCCTCCTGAAATGGATTGCACTGGGACTAATGCTGTAGGACAGTCGCCTCCTATTAAGACCCCAATAACACAATCTAGAAGGGGTTGCATCTCCTCAAGAATTGACGATAAGTGGGCCCACTGTCTTGCAGTTTCAAGCGTAGGTATAAGACTACGGTCATTTGGAATGTAGTCCTTGCTGTATACGGGAGAAAGTGGTAAGTCCTGGAGCCATAGCCTCTTGCTTTTAAGTCCACATACTAAATCACACTTTGTAATTGTGTTATGTCCTGCCATAGTGGTGAGTTTCAGCTTCACTGGTTGAGTGGCTGCTCCCAAACACTGACACTTAGACTAGCTGTTCTTTAGAGGATCTGAGCGTAGGGAAACCCATACAGGGACAGTCATTAAATTGCCGCGTCCGCCTGGTTGTATGGTACAGAGTGTCATGACTTTAATGTCATCTTTGGGAACAGTGGAAGATGACTGCAAAATCTCTCCCATTATTTGTGATTGGTCGCCTAGTAAGAATAATCTTGGAGAGACTGGGATCTCAATCTCCAGAGCCTTCCCTAGATGTTCTAATACTTTTACCTAGAATGGTTGTATGAGACTACATTCTCATAGCACATGTAGGAAAGTCCCTGCCTGTACCACATTTCCAACACAGATTATCAGGTAATAAACACATCCTATGGAGTCTAGAGGGGGTTGAAGTAGAATCTATGTATTCGCTTATATTGAGTAAACTTCCCTCTAGCCTCCCTGATGTATTTTCCTGAGTTTACAATTATCCTCGTCCACTCCACCTCATTCAGTTCATATTCCAAATCTCTGTGCCATATAGTCTTCAGCAGATATCCTTATTCAGCCTGATGAAGTCCCAATAAAACACTGCTGCTGTATGCCCTGTCTCTGGTAAGTCCAGAAAGCCCCTCACTGGGTTTGTTTTATCTGGAAATTGCCCTTTTCTAATACAGTGTTTAATTTGAAGATATTGCCAAGTTGCCCTTTTCTTCTCTGTCATACCTTTGCAATAATTCTGAAAATGATATAAATTCTCCATTCATGAATAAATCACTTATTTTGCATATTCCTTTTCTAAATCATTGTCTCGAGAAAATTGTTCTTCCCAATACATATGGCTGGGTTATTCCACAGTGAGGCATATATTTCCTTTAGATGTGGCGTTCCGCACCTTTTGTGGACTTCTTTCCCGACCTCCTTCGAGTAGGTCAGTATAGGGTTTGGTGATGTTCTTGTGCACTGGTGGATGGACCTTGTGACAGTGCATCCAGCCGGTTGAAGGGTCTCTGAAGTTCCATTTCAATTTTAATCCAACTCAGTTATATGCCTGTTCCCTTCCAATATTTGGCAAGTCTCATTATTTCAAACGCCAAGTTGTATAGTCTCAGGTTGGGGAGGGCCATTCCTCTTACTTCCTTTTGGGCCCACATTTTCTTGATATTTATCCTTGTTTTTTTCTTATCCCACAAAAAGTCCTTGACAGTAACATCATCTTGCTTAAACAGTCGTGGTGCTACACACATCGGTAACATCATGGAGACATAGTTTAACCTGTGGTGCGATCACCATTTTAATAACATTAATTTTCCCCCATAGCGTTAGTTTTAATTTTCCCTGTTTGTCTAAATTTAGTTTAACGTTTTGGAGGACTGGGTCCCAATTTAACTGTATCATCTCCTCTATTTCTGGACTCAGACGAATACCTAGATACTCCATACCTGATGATATCCATCTGAATCCAAATAGTGTAATCTCACTAGCACAGCCTGTATACAAGATCGCCATGCCTTCTGATGTATGCCAGTTTATCTTGTACCCTGTAGTCTAGTGTAGGCATCAATACTATTCAGTAGCATTGGGAGGGACTACTTTGGGTCTGCCACTTCCATTAGTATATCATCAGCATACATGAACAATTTCTGCCCCCTCCCCCACATATATTCCACGGATGGCTTTATCTGCCCGTAATGCTACGGCCAGTGGTTCCAGGAAATTTATGAAGAGTATTGGAGAGAGCGCACATCCCTGCCAGTTTCCTTGTGAGGGACTAAAAAAGTCAGATTGAATGTCATTTGTAAAAACAGCTGCTCTCATTTTGGAATATAGTATTTTTATCCATCGACAGAAGTCCCTTCCAAAACCGAATTTTGACATAACAGATGTCAGAAATCCCCACTCTACCCAATCAAATGCCTTTTCAGCATCTAGTGATAGGGCCGCCACTGAGGTTGGGTTATTGCTATTCAGCACGTTCGGTGCAGAAGTCTTTGCATTTCGTCTGCCGATGACCTATTCTTGACAAAGCCCACCTGGTCACCATCTATAATATCTGGTAATATTTCTTCTAGTCTTGATGCCAGGGTTTTTGTCAAGATCTTACAGTCCACCCCCAGTAGACTCACTGGTCTGTAATTGGCTGGGTCCGACCCGTCTCTGTCACTCTTCTCTCGTGTTGAGTATGATGAATATAAGGGCTCCAGAAATGTGTACGGGCTGCATGCTCGGTCTGCTTCTTGGGACGCAAACCTCACAAACACGTCAAATGTAGGATACTTCCCGTTTTCTTTTGTGGCATCATTAGCTTGCCTATTCCAAAGTTTCCTCAAGAAGCTTGAGTGCCATCTTTTGATTTTCAGAGCAGTTATTCAAAAACTGTAACTCTTGTACATGTGGCATGGAATAGAGGCAAGTGTTCAGGAAGTCGTCAAACTTCCTTCGAGCTTGGGCATCATTGCATGGTATTTCTGGCCATGCTTCTAATTTCTTCCGAACTGCTGCTATCGCATGGATCGGCTGCTCATAGCATTGTGGCAATGTTGAATTTCCTGTTCGCATCTCTTGAACCACTTGACCCATGCCAGCTTGAATTGCTTTGGCAGCTATGGCAGATGTTTCCAATGTGGGTTTCTATTCTCCACCCTTAACTTCTGGAAGGCTTGGGTTAAATCATCTAGTTGTTTGGTCGTCAGATGAATGTCTGGTGGAGATGTGAGATGTGCCTGGAGACCCACAGGCCTCAGAGGGTCTTCATTTGGGCCTTTTTGATCAGACTGAACCACTTGGGTAACTTTAGGCATGTTTAAAGAGACTCCATGTTGAAGCTGTAACCCATGCTGTAGGAGATTTAGGTCCCTTTGGTGTGCTGTGTTGGAGAATGCCTGGTAGACGCGTAGAAGACTGCTCGAGCTTTCTTTGTTCTTCTCTTTGCTGTTGCTCGAGCTTCCTTATTTTTTTCTCTTGCGCCTCTTCTTCCAACAATAGCTCATATTGAGCTTCCTTAGCAGCAAGTTCTGCTGCTGCTTTGGATCTTTCTGCAGCTATGCTCCCAGATCCAGAAGGTTGACTGTTTCCCGTTTCAGAGGTGCTTCTAAGTATTGAACGTACTGCGCTATATCGGGAGGATAACCCGGATGACCGCCAGAGGCGATGCGTAAGCACTGGATATATCTCGCACGTCGAGTATAAATATCAACAACGTCGCACGTGACCCCTGCGTGGTCTCCGGGAAGGTATATAAACCGGTGTCAGCAGGGGACCAGCTCCTTCATTCTTCTCGCGAACGCTCAACGAGTCATGTTCTCACAAGTACAGCTGGTTGTGTGCAGCATCGCGGATCTGTGGCTGGAGTAACGGTTTGACGATCGTCCTCCTAGAGGCTGTAACCAGTGTATAGTTTGTATGAGAAGGAGAAACACCTCATGAGAGGATAATTCTAAAGAAGAAGTGGACTCTTCTTTGCTCTTGGTGAAAAACAGATTGGCGCCGGTGAGTCATCGGCGATTGCAGCTCTCTGGACGGCTGTGCGCAACCGCTGCCAAAGTGTCCTTAACTGCAGTGCAACGGTCCTGTACTGCATACGCTGTGGAGCTTCACTGCGCTGCTTGCATGGCTCCCTTTCACCCGTACGACGGCCATACCCTCTGTCCAACCTCCACCCGTGTAGGTGGAGGTGGACCTCTTTGCGACAAGGGAGTCCACACACTGTCCCCTTTGGTTCTCAGGGATGGAGTGGGACACTCCTCTGGGTCGGGGTGCACTGGGTCACGAGTGGCCTCGTTGCCTGCTGTACGCCTTCCCTTTCCGACACTGCGCCGGGTCTTGTGCCACCCAGTCATTCTGGTTGCCCCGTTCTGGCCGGGGTAGCCCTGCAGAGGCTCTGTTGAGGTCCCGCCTGTCAGGAGGTGCCAAGGCGGGACCTCCTGTCGCAGCTGAAGGGTCGCATCTGGCACCCGACGTCTCCAACTGTCAGTCTGGCAGCTGCAGGGCCCAATCCACTCCTGAGAGGTTGCACTGCAGCTGTGGACCACACGTTTGAGTATTCTCGTGCGCCATCTAAATGCGCGATTGAGAATTCTCGTGCGCCATCTACACACACGATTGAGTATTCTCGTGTGCCATCTACACGTTGAAGGACAAAAACAAGTAGACAAAAATAAGTTAACAGTAAACAGAATACAGAATAAGTAAACAGACACAGTCTGTTGAGGGGAATCTTTACATAACCAATATACAGCAATTGCATAACACATAAACAACCAATCCAAGTTAAGAGAGCAAACACAAAGGCTACAGGAGCAAGTTATGTAGTTAACAAAGTTGTTTTTCAGCCCAGCTTAGAGGGAGGAACTGGCACTTTAGGTGCATTTATGGGCAAACTGAAAAACATCCAGCTTTCATAAAAATATTTATAAATTGATGCACAGGATGCACATAGGGAATAACAGAGCCCACAGTATGACCATGATTAAGTTCAGTTATGTTTTGTTTGCTTGTCAGAGGATTTTGCGGATCTTGCCTTTTTCGGCACCTCACAAAAAAACAGAATGTGATCCAACTTTGAGAATTGCACGGTTGGACTCAGAACAAAAAGCTCTACAAAAATAGTGCATTTTAATGTATCTTCAGGCAATCTTAGGCTGTCACACTCTTATCCTCTCTAGCCTTAACTCTGGAATGCCAATGATTGTGCATGGGGAAACTTTGACCTTTGGCCCTTTGCAGGTCACATGGCCGTAGGAACGGGGGCGACACCTTGAACGTGTAGATATATTCTTTATTTGGGTCTGGTGAGGCGCGATAATTTTGCTCCAATGCTAATTGGATTATCTATGGGATAAATTGTCTGCAAAAACATAAATATCTAACCATTTTTGCATTAATGTGAGGGAGTCATTCCCCGCTGAGCGAGATCGAGATTTTAGTTATTAAAATAAGTAGCTTATTAATTAATATTGACAGCAACGGGACACCCCCGGGAAAACACACTAAACAACTAATAACCAAGCAGTATTTGTCATGAAAGGATTCACCAAGAAATGTCACCATCGGGACGATAGTGATATCGCTGAGTGAATAGGAAGGTGTGAAAATGAGCAGTGACACTGTCAAGCCAACTCAGATCACAGTACACAGGCAAAAACACTCGTACAACTTGTTTGGACATGTATTAATGTAATTAATTATTATTCAATATCACCCTGTTAATAAATATACTACTATACTGTACACTACTGTACACTACTATAAATTACGAAATGTGTGTGTGAATGAGTATGTGTGTGAGTTTAGGTCTGAATAGGGGGGCAGGGGAGACACGGCGGATGTGACTATGTCACGTGTCTTCAAACCAAGGAAAAAACTAGCAAGGCGGTTTGAGCGGGAGATTTGAATCGTCCACGCAACGAAAAACTAAAATGTTACAAGATCAAACAATATTTGTCTATGAGGGAGACTCAGCAATCTGCTTATTGTTACTATTGAATTCTAGTAGAGACAGCCGATGAGCCGATTAGGTGATGAATGAAACAGCTGATGAGCAGATCAGTGATGTGTGGGTTAGGCGTTTAAAGAACAATGCAACAATTACTGACCTCGATCACGGGTGCAAAACTACACAGAATCCGCCGTAGTCAGGTTGAAATCCTTGATCACTCAAGTAACAAGTAACCATGCATCTTCTGAGTGCAGAGATCTAATTAGGTATTACCGTCTATCAGTTTTCTGAAATAAGATGGCACTGGACCATTTAGAGTTTTAAATGTAAGAAGAAGAGTTTTAAATTATATCCTAAATGTTACAGGCATCCAGTGCAGAGAAGCCAAAACAGGAGTAATATAATCTCTTCTCCTGGTTCCTGTGCGAATGTGTGCTGCAGCGGCTAATGGGCTAATTTAGCTAATTTTTCTGCGTTATTTTGGGATGGGATATGTCTGAATTTTGAAATACTGTTTTGATGAAAAGGTAGTGTTGGAAATATGTTATGTGAGTACTAAAGGACAAATCCTGTTCAAATACGACTCCTGGGTTTGTTACAGTGGTGCAAAGAGTCAAGTTAATGGAATCAGATGAACAAATTGAGATCTATCTGATAGAGATAGATCCAATTTAATCCAATTCAATGCAGTGCCCTTGACACCAAGTAGGTGTTCTAGTCTGAATTATGATTTGGTGGTATTGAATGCTACACTAAGGTTATGAAAAACCAGTACAGACAGAGATCCCTCATTGGATGCAGTAAAAGGTCATTTGTAACTTTGATTAGTGCATAGTTTAATTAGTGCATAGTTCAGTACTATGATGAGTTCTAAAACCTGATAGGAAGTCTTCTGATTGGAATAATCATGCTACTAATTTGCAAGGATTCGCAAGGATTCTCAAGGATTTTACGACGCTGGATATGGTTAGCTGGAACCTCTGGGTGGAAATTAGGCTTTTTAAGGATAGGTTTTAACAATAGCTAGTTTAAAGTACTGTGGTACATAGCCAGTTAGTAAAGAAAGATTAATCCAAGTGTGGGTTTGCTAACTAGTAGTAAGATATATTTAAGTGAATGAAAGAAACATCTTGCAATGCACTGGGTCACATCCTCAGCGATGTACCTGAGCTCGTTGAACGTTTTGGGTCTTTTAACATCATACATCCTCCCTCAGGCGACCCAGCCAGGGGTGATCAGTCCCTGGCTTGTGTCTCTTAGTAGCATTTACCCACAGATTGCTCCTCCTGATCCAAAGCCATCTGGAGACTCCCTCTGCCGCCTCCATGGTGGACTTGATGGCTCTCCTTTTTGCACCCCCGATGACGATGAAGTATTCTGAATACCTTGCACAGCACGGCCATCAAAACCCCTACACCCCACTTCAAAGGGCCCTCAGTGTGCCTTCAAGCCTCTTCTTAGGCATTGCTCGATCAGCTCCTGAAGAACCTGATGCGCTGAGGTTCTGCCTGACAGATCTCAGACCAGGTCACCTTCCTCTCTAGTGCATCCCTCAAACCTTGTCCAGGTTCCCTGCTGTTGCATGCCTACCATCCTGGTAGTCAGTTCTTCCTCAACTCCTGCCCGCACCTCCTTCAGGACTAGCTATCGTTTGTCCTTGCTGTGTGCCTTTTCGTAGCTAGGTTGAGGAAAGGCTCCAAGCCCTCGTTCGCCACCGTGCCCACCAGAGCTCTGTGGTCCTGGATTTAGTTGGTTTGAAGCTCATCCTTGCCCAGGAAATGAGCTTCTCCAGGCCCTGGAGTATCCATCTCCCACCAGACACCAATGTTGTGGTGACAATGAGGTGGTCCATAAAGGATCTGATGGGGGGCTGCCGAGTGCCAGACCAGGACAGAGAACCCCTGCACTCTGTTTCTGCTGCCTTGATGTCCATATTCATGGCCAGGGCAAAGAGGCTAACTGAGATGGACCCAGTTATTTCCATAAGTGACTGTAAGCCTGAAATTCCTTCTTATCTTCCTTGAAATCAGATTTCCTTTGCTTTCTTTTTCATTGAGTCTAATGTCTAACTGATCCTGCCTACAGTGCTGTCAACTTGTGCGGTCGGTTTCAGAGGTGCTGGAGTTGTAATATGTCTGCTTAATGTTAGATGGGATTATTTCCATAAATGTAGTCACAGCATTGTTAGTTATTCAGCTTGAATTAAAAATGGCTGCTACTCCATCTTCAAGTTATGGGAATATGGAGATAGATGTGACTGGGAGGAGTAGATTCCATTAAACTAACTAATACCTAGTTCACCATCATGTAGCCAGGTTACAGTTAAACAGATGACATCAGTACGGTGGTTAGATATTCATTCATTTACTAATGCAGCTTTTGATGGTAGGTATCTGATATTTAAAAGAACAAGTTAATTTTTCTATCATTCTTTGCTTCAGGTGAGTCGTAGTTGTTGCTGTCTGCATTGATTACAATGTAATAGTAACAACAGGAGACATCAGGTGTGTGTCCTGTGAACAGAGGTGGTGTACGTGTTCTGGCAGATGATAGTATTGTTAGTAATTACAGAGTAATAATACACCCAAACTAAAGGTTTGCATTTGCCTGGCTTAAGGTTGGGTGGCTATGAGTTAGTGTTATTGGGGTTAATGGCTAGCTATGCTAGGTTGGGGTTATTGCTGCCCAATGCAAGTGTTAAGTTTAGGGGTTTAGGGTTAAGGTTGGGGTTAGGCGTTATGGTTAGGTGCATCCTGTGCTAAAGTGTAGGGGTGGAGGTTGGGGTTAAGGTTAGTGGTTAAGGTTAGCAATGTCCTGTGCCAGTGTTAAGTTTAGGGGTTATGGTTGAGTTTCAGGTTAGGGGGATAGGGTTAGGGGCAACCTATGCTAGCATGTGCTAACTAGCATGAATCAAAGTCTACTTCAGATTGAATAACACAAATCAATGTTGATCAGATTTATTCCATCCATCAGGATAAAAGGCATATTCAACTTCAAACTCTACTTTGAACAGTTCCTTGAGTTACTGGCACATCTATTCTCTGAATGTTCCGTTAACGCTATGTCTGACGACCATCAGTGTGCTAACCAGTCAGATCATCTGGTGCCTTTTCCACGTCGCTACCTCTTCCATGTCACTGTGTGTCATCTCAGTTTGTCCACACATTGCTGCCTGTCTAGATGTCGCAGCCTGTCCACATGTCTCAGCCTCTCCACACGTCTCAAGCCTGTCCACATGCAGTGTCCTCAGGGTTCGTTCCGATGCTGGGGGCAGTTTATGTCTCATCTGACTGATCATCACATTTCAGTGGCTGATGTCATTGTTGGACTTCTGGATGTTTTTCATTAAGTATGAAATAATGATCTATGGATTGATTGAAGATTTTTTAACCCCTTAAGCCCTGACCATGCTTAAAAAAAACACCTAAAATTACATACCCAAAGTAAATGCATAATTACGCATATCGTTATTAATGCACATAAATATTATTATCCACTATAAAAAAGTTCATATGCATGTTCTTTGTGTCCTTGGACATCTAGGGACTTCAGAGAATATATTCCCAGTGTAAAAAGGATGCATCTGTCATTATGCCTTAGTAAATTGGAATAAACCATGAGAAATGTGAAATCTCTATCCTAACCTGATTTCCCCCAATTCCCCCATAGAGGACAACACTATGCCAACAATGATTCCATGTATTGCATTGCTTACCTTCAGCAGCTTCTTGACTACATATTTGTCATTTTTGAATTTGAACAAAGGTCATAGCACGTGTGCAAAAATGCACATCTGACCTTCTTTTGTGAACATTTGAGTATAAACTTTGATCGACAGTTGAAAGTAAACACCATTGTTCTGTTTTAGTTCTTTTTTTACTGTGTGTATTGCTTCCAGGATTTCTTGGACTCTCCCAAGGGCCCGTAGGCTTCATAAAAATTAGAGAACACTCATTCAGTATTTATTTAAAAAGCTTCCCATTGGTCAGTTCATCACTGCTCTGTTACTCCGCCCTCCACTCACGCTGTCGAATTAATTGCCTCTACCATTTAATGCCCCATTTCAGTTGGTCAATCATGCTCAAGTATGACTCAGAAAGTGGTTTGTCAGTCAACCATGTGAACCAGAGTTGTGTGTGCGTATATGTGTGTGTACCGTATTTTCCGGACTATAAGTCGCTCCGGAGTACAAGTCGCACCAGCCATAAAATGCAAAATAAAGAAGGGAAAAACATATATAAGTCGAACTGGAGTATAAGTCGCATTTTTGGGGGAAATTGGTTTGATAAAATCCAACACCAAGAACAGACATGTCATTTAAAATTTAAATGATGAACAATTTAAAATAAAAATAGAATAGAGGCAACAACAGGCTGAACGCTTACATGACACAACTGAGAACGTGCCTGGTATGGTAACATAACATTTTAAGAGTTATTGCAATAACTATAGCATAAATAACATGCTAAGAAGTTTACCAAAGCTATCCCTGTCACTCCAAATAACTGGTAACTAAAAACTGGTAACTAAATCTTCATCCTCGGTGTCACTTTTCATCAACTCCGCTAACTCTGGCGCTTCCTCTTCTACGTCGCTTATGTCAGACTGATTGTCAGTTGCAGTTCCAATTATTCCAGCCTTTCTGAATCCTGACAGAATGGTTTCGGTTGTCACCAAAGCCCATCAATGACTTCCAGGAAAGTTGCACGGCGCATCCTCCCGGTTGCCGTTTTCGCCAGTCCCTTCCAAGTTTCTCACTAACTCCAAACTTTCTTTCTGCTGCCCGATTACCGTTTTCGGCTGCATATTTTACTACTTGCAGCTTGTAATCTGCAGAATATGATTTTCTTTTTGGTGCCATTTTTGTTAAGCCCTTCTCAGTTGTTTTTAAAAGTTACCGCCAATGTTGAAATTATCAACACAGGCCTAGAGTGCCCTCTTGCGGTTTAGTGTGAAAATAACATGTGAAATGATATACCGGTAATAATGTGTTAATAATTTCACACAAGTCACTCCAGAGTATAAGGTGCACCCCGGCCAAACTATGAAAAAAAAAGTTATAGTCTGGAAAATACGGTATGTGTGTGCCATTGTCTTGTCTCTGTTCACACACACAAAAATTTACTGTGAATTATTTTCTGATTCTTTTACAGTAACTCTTGATTTTGTGTGTCTGTTCAGAGCACAATGTCCACTGACCTGCCACTGTCTCCACACAGACTTGTCACCTGACATTGTCTCCACGTATACTTGTGACCTGGCATTGTCTCAACACACACTCAAAATCTCCAGTAAAGCAGTAGCACAAATCGTATCGTACTCAGGTCATTTCTTTGTCACAAGTCACCAACACAACAACTGTTTTAAACCTCAACTGTCTCCAGACATAGAACATGACCAGCACATCATGGGTCCATATAGCCCACCCAATCACAGTACCGCCACAGTGCTGTACTGCCTACAATGTACCATGTGCTATGTTCTGTGCTGTTCCCATAGCTAGGAACAGTTACTCTGTATTTCCCAACAAAGCCTCAGAAATGTGTATCAATATTTTGAGCGTAACTGTGTCCAAAAGCAACTGCTAGGTCAACAGCTGCCTCCGCTTCCTCACCTGTACGGGGGTGTGTGTCCTCAGAGTGGGGGGTTTCCTCAGAGGGGGGCACGGGTATCCTAAGAGTGGGACGGTGTCCCTTGTCAAAAGTGGATGTGGATCAAAGCATTGGAGGTCTGTTGGCTCTCGCGTTGTTTTTGGACAGGAACGGTTTTTGAACCTTCTCTTCCTTTGTGTGTTGGACCTCGGGCAGATTGTCAAATGGGGGGCACCTGCTACATCACTGAAGGATGGAGCTGTGGAAGCATTATTCCTTGCTAAGTTACTCAACTGAAACACACTTTAAGAAGAAAGCTTTCTTCAAGTTCAGTTAATGAAACAGATTCAGTCCTTTTATCATCACTTCCTGAAGTGGCAAATGTGTGTCTTTCCTATGGAAGTACGAGCAGCGACTCAGAACTTAGGAACCTATATCAAATTAAAATTACAAAATATAAAGTTGCAGTTCATAATATATGTATGTTAGTGCTGGGAAGGTTAATGTGGTATTTTCGCAATCGTGAATTTATTGATTCACAACACAATTATTTTATTGTGCGTTATTAATTTTCAATTAATACAATTATCATTTTGAAAGCTTGTTGCTTACTGGCACAGTCAAACAGGCAGGGGGTAGTCACACCAGTTAGACAGTTCAAAGTCCACACTTTTTCCAGTTTTACACAAACAGCTTCCTCCAGTAGGTTTCTCTCCTCTTTTTCCCCTGCGCACTCAGTGTGCTGAAGCTGCCTCATCTCCCCCTCTCTCTCCTATTATTCCTGTGACACGGTCTTCAAGCAAGGCCAATTAATTATTGGCGTTTGTACCCGCCTCTCTGGGTGTATGATTTATTGTTCAGTTCGTGCAGAGGAGTTCGGAATTAATTTATGGTTTATGGTTCACACCGGAAAAGTATTGATTTTTTTGGGGGGGGACGTTCTGACGCAAGTAAAATGTGGCAGTATCACAGTCCAGAACCAAGTCACTAACTTACCTCTGTCACCCAGTGTCACTGATGATACAGACACTAAGAAGGGAGAAGAATGACTCAGTTAAAAAGGAAAAGTAGTAGTATAGTAAATATACGAGTAAATATACTACTAAATATACTATATAGTAGTATAGTAAACCCTTAGTATATAAACCCAAATATATAAAGTCAATCTCATGAGGGGGAAGTATAGGCCTGACATGGTGGGGGAGCTCAGGTACTGGTAGACTGGGTTACATTTTTAAGTCAGAAAGGCATCCTTAGAAACTCAACTGGGACCAACCTGAGCTCCCTCAACCTAGGTGAACTCTGGGCTGCAGTGGGCCCTTCACGCACAGCACACTGGCCCCGTGTGGACATGACCTTGTGCCCGCCAACCACTGACCCGCTTCCTTGTGGGAACCTTTGGGAGAAGGAAAGGCTACAGGAGTACTCCCATACAGACATATCAGGACTGGAGCCCCTTTTGGTGTCCTGCCAGCAACTTCTGCAGCCATGCTGATGCCAAATGTATTGCCCTCTGGACCCCATCAGCAAGGCTGAATATGCAGTCATGAAGGCAATTCAGGATCTCCAGATGATTGCCCAGGTTTGCACCCAAAGATTGGCGTAGGATACAGCACGCCACGGGTCTGTTTAGACGGTGGGAGGAATCATTGCATTCCAGTGTCGGCTACCGCCCACCTTAAGCTGGACAACATCTGCCTGCTCCAATGGGTTCTTGGGACTTAGTGTAAAACATGACAAGCGAACATATACACTGCCGCAGTGAAGCAAAACACACAAAACCACGATGCCAACTCTTTGCTTATCGAGTTGGAATCAAGTTGGAGCCTTGACCTCATTGACGACTTCTGCATGATAGCGACATCCTATTGACATCATTGCCCTCCAAGAGACATGTCTCGTTGATTCTTCTGGCAGGGCATTAGAGCAGATGAGACTCAAGAGCGCAGTGTTGGCTTCGCAGTGAAGAGTACTCTGCTTACCATGCTGAACCAACCAAACAAACTGGACATATCCTTGCACTCAGCAGGTTGGCTGGTCTTCCAATGGTGCATATGCAGAGTGTCTATGCCCCAACGCTCCGCTCACCACCAGAGTCAAAAGGGAACTTTTATGAAGAACTCGATATGGTCATCAACACCCTTTCGAAGAAGAAGTATCTGCTGCTCTTGGGAGATGTCATGGGGTGTCGGTTCATGTTTTTGTTTTTTTTTCTCCCTCCCTTCTCCTGCGTTGGCAGTGGAGGTGTGGCCTGCCAGAGCAACGAGCAATCAGCGCACCTGATTCTCATCACTCCACCGCAGTGTTGCCAACTTAGCAACTTTGGGGCTATTTTTAGCTACTTTCTGGACCCCCCTAGCGAGAAAATTAGACAAAAGCGACTAGCGACAAATCTAGCGACTTTTTTTGGTGATCAGAGTCTCCAAGATCGCGGGCGGCGGGAAAAATAATTGCGCTGTTTTCTCTCTTTCCCCGTTCATGTAAGAGACAGAGAGGGGCAGTGGAAGAGAGACACAGGCAGAGAGGGGCGGGGGCGGAGTTGAGAACAACGTGGACTGTCGCTTCGCACCCCCCCCCGCTGTTACGTTTGGATTGGACCGCTCGCTCGTCTAGCGACTTTTAGCTACTTCTGGGCGGGCCAATAGCTACTTCCGATGCTGGGGAGTTGGCAACACTGCTCCACCGATTGCTCCTGCCCTTAAGCAGTGTGCTGGCCTCACCCCACTACCAGATTGTTTGTGCTCCTTGTCAGACTCTTCAGCCAGTTTCGTCCTTGTTCTTCCTCGTGTTTACTCTTGTCCTCGTTCCTGATTTATCCGCCCCTGCCCGCACTTTCAATTCTGTTGTCCCACTTTGTGAACCTCCTTTTGTTTCTTGTTTTTTTACTCGCCTGCGCCATGGTGTAGTGCTCTTTGTTTTCAGCCAATTTTGTGTTTCATTTTCTCGTGCTTGTTTTGTTCCTTGTTCCTTTTGTTCGTTGCAAATAAATCATTTGTTGTCAATGGCTCCCTGTGTTCTCGTGCGGTGGTTCTCTGCGCTTTAGGTTGAAACCTACACCTCGAGCTTTACGCCCTTAACAGGAGACTTCAAAGCCGGGGTTGGTGAGGACCATAAATCCTGTTCAGACAGGAGTGGAGAACGTGAACGAAATGGACATCTGCTCGATGATAGATCTGCATTACAGACAACTTCTTCCAGACAAAGTCTCTGCACAGGGTGTCCTGGAGACACTTGAGATCCAAGCACTGGCACAAGCTCAACCTCATCAGCAGGCGAGAGGCACTTAACGGTGTGGTCACATGGGCATTCCACAGTGCTGACTGCGACACCGACCACACTCTTGTCCTTCACAAAGGTCAAGCTACAGCCAAAGCAGGTACAGCACAACAAGCAGAAGGCTTATCCACATATCAACACCAGCAACCTCATGAACCCGGCTGCCACTTAGTGCTCTCTTACAAGAACTCTGAGCCTCCAGTCATTAGACTGTCCCTGGGAAGTGGGACTGCCTACATGACACCATCTATGGACAAGCCATTGCAGCATGTGGCAGGAAACAAGGAACACTGACTGGTTTGAGGCCAATGCATCAATGAGGGAGCAGTCATAGAGGCCAAGAGTACGGCTTTCACAAGGAAAAGCCCTTGTAGAGGAACCTTGTCACCCTGAGAGGCCAATAGCAACGCTCTGCGAATGGCACGTCGCATGAGTTCTGTGTGGAATTTATATGTGCCAAGAGGCCCCCTCTTCCTTTCCTTTGTCATATACCTATGTATAGGTATATGTATGTATAGATGAGTTTCAGTGAAAATATATATAATATGAAGAAAATATAGTGGTAACTCTTTATCAAAGTGAACAAGAAGAAAGATTTCACAACACCCATACTTCTGAGTATCCATGCCCCTACTTCACTGTCCTTCACTGATGAGTGATCAGGTGCTTCCTCATGCGAACACTAATATCCAACACTAACACACAACCCATCCATCCATCCTATGGATTGAGGGACAAGGTGTGGATGAGTTGGTTCTTCCTCTTCATGAGAAAATAAATGAAAGAGATGTGGAGTGGCGCATCAGAGGGATAGAGCGAGAGGCAGCTAAATGTTCAACTGTCTCAGACACAAGTGACACTGTTGATTCACCCAAGAAACCCTCCCCAAAAGCTCACAGTCCACCCTCACTCCACACAAAAACACTCATATACCTGCCCCACCCATTAACGTCCCCCACACTCATATACCTGTACACACACATATAC
>CAAKHB010004916.1:22430-33180 GCA_901007665.1 Aeoliscus strigatus
CCCCCCCCCCCGACACATACTTGCTACACACACACATAGACATATAGTGGGTGTAAGGAAAAGTAGAACGTATTCAGACCCCTTAAATGTTTCACTCTTATGTTGCAGCCATATGCTAAAATTATTATTATTATTAAGTTAATTTTTCCACATTAATGTGCACATATCCGCCCAGAAAAACACAGAATTGTTGACATTTTTGCAGATTCATTCAAGAAAAACTGGAAATATCACACAAACAAGTATTCAGACCATTTGCTGTGACACTCATATACTTAACTCAGGTGCTGTCCATTTCTTCTGATCATCCTTGAGATGGTTCTACACCTTCATTGGAGTCCATCTGTGTTATACTGAATTGGACTTTTTTAGGAAAGCCACACAACTGTCTATATAAGACCTTACAGCTCACAGTGCATGTCAGCAAATGAGAATCATGAGGTCAAAGGAACTGCCTGAAGAGCTCACAGACAGAATTGTGGCAAGACACAGATCTGGCCAAGGTTACAAAAAAATCTGCTGCTAAGAGCACAGTGGCCTCCATAATCCTTAAATGGAAGACTTTTGGGATGACCAGAATCCTTCCTATAGCTGGCCATCTGGCTAAACTGAGCAATTGGGAGAGAAGAGCCTTGGTGAGAGAGGTAAAGAAGAACGCAAATATCGCTGTGGCTGAGGTCAAGAGATGCAGTAAGGAGATGCAAGAAAGTTGTAGAAAGTCAACCATCACTACAGCCCTCTCTACTAGTTGGGGCTTTATGTCAGAGTGGCCTGATCGAAGCCTCTCCTCCATGCAAGACACATGAAAGCCTGCGTGGAGTTTGCTAAAAAGACACCTAAAGGACTCCAGGATGGTGAGAAATAAGAGTCTCTGGTCTGATGAGACCAAGATAGAAAACCAGGCACTGTTCATCACATGTCCAATCCAGTCCCAACAGTGAAGCATGCTGGTGGCAGCATCATGCTGGGGGGGGCAGAGACAGGACGACTGGTTGCAATCAAAGGAAAGATGAATGCGGCCAAGTACAGGGATATCCTGGACGAAAACCTCCTCCAGAGTGCTCAGGACCTCAGACTGGGCCGAAGGTTTACCTTCCAACAAGACAGTGACCCTAAGCATACAGCTAAAATAACAAAGGCGTGGCTTCACAGCAATTCCGACTGTTCTTGAAAGGCCCAGCCAGAGCCCTGACTTAAACCCAATTGAGCATCTCTGGAGAGACCTGAAAATGGCTGTCCACCAACGTTCACCATCCAATCTGACAGCACTGGAGAGGATCTGCAAGAAGGAATGGCATAGGGTCCCCAAATTCAGGTGTTAAAAACTACTTGCATCATTCCCAAAAATGGCTGTATTAGCTCAAAAGGGTACTACTACTAAATACTGAGCAAAGGGTCTGAATATTTGTCTGTGTGACATCTGTTTTTCTTTAATAAATCTGCAAAATTTCAACAATTCTGTGTTTTTCTGTCAATATGGGGTGCTGTCTGTACATTAATGAACTTAAATGATTTTTTAAAAAAATGTCTGAAATAACAAACTGAAAAATTGAAGGGGGTCTGAATACTTTCCGTACCCACTGTACATACTACCTGCCCAGGTTCAGACGAGGCGATAATTGATTAGAACACTGAGGAGGGTTTGAACATGTCTTCTGCTCTGTCCACATCTGATGTGTCCTCATTTTCTCTGATCACCTGTTGACTCCTGATGTGAGTCAACGTGTTTGTTCATGTGTCCAATGTTTTTCTGTGTTATGTTTATTTATGTATGTCTGTATTATTAACTACTTTATGAGTGGTGGCTTCAATCCGTAACATCTGCCGTACAATGCACAGTTATATTTAGACATTTATTTCATTCTCACTGTGTGACCCCCTTCCCCCAACTTCCAACAGAAGCTCAGAATAAACCATACTACTCCGACTACTCACCCACCCGTCTGCTGATCCATAAAATGTGCACCAGCCACTACCTGGACCTGTTCATCACCATCGTCATCGGGCTCAACGTTATCACCATGTCCATGGAGCACGACCAACAGCCAAAGGTCAGCTGATGGATCAGGTCACAGATCAATGACGTCTGCCATTCTGATGGATTGTTTGTGTGTGTGTGTGTGTGTGTGTCTGTGAGCTGCTGATTCTTGGGATCATCTGTTAGTTAGTGCCAATGACAGAGCCCGCCTTCCTCACCAGTTTGCTGTCCCTCAAGCACACTACTGCGTACAGGAGAGCACTTGCTACTACAGAATGGTATAAGGTCTGTAGCAACTCCAGACAGATGTTGAAAGACGCCAGCCTTTGGAAGAAGTATAGTTCTGTCCTTTATTGCACAGAGCGTCTGTGTTGGCAGTCCAGTCCAGTTTATCACCCAGCTGCACTCCCAGGTATTTGTAGGTGTGGACTACCTCCCCATAGTCTCCTTTGATGACGAGAGGCTCGGGGTTCGTCCTGGTTCTCCTGAAGTCCACCACTATCTCCCAGGTCTTGGTGGTGTTAAGGAGCAGATGACTGGAGTCCCACCTCATGACAAAGTCCTGGATGACGCCTCTGTACTCCTCCTCCTGTCCATTCCCGATACAACCCACAATGGCCGTTTTGTCTGCATACTTCTGCACATGGCAGAGCTCTGAGATGTACTGGAAGTCAGACTTGTACACGTTGAACAGGAGGACTGGTACGATGCTGGGGGTCCCTCCCCTGTCCCAAGTTCAGGTTGAAGTTGCACTGTAGGGGGTGTCCAAGCTCTAGTGCACAGGCCTTCAGGAGAAGTGGTGGTACTCCATGTGGACATGCAGCTTTGCTGGGGCACAGCCTCATCAGCGCTCCACATACCTGAGCTGCTGTGATTGTCGGTGGTGCTGACAGCGGAGGGGAGGAGGTTATCGTTTTTGGGGGTGGGAAGGAGTGGGCTGCCTTGCTCAGAGGTGTGTGTAGGATAGGGTGATCAAACCTGTTAAAAGACCCAAAGTGATTAAAAGATTAATCACTTTTGTACAAGTTGTTACCAAAAGTGGAAGTTTGGAGGACTCTGTTAGCCTGAAATGAACATGAAGTTGGACGGAAGCTGATGATGGAGGTTGTTTGGAAGAAGATGAAGAATGATGAAGAATAAACTGGAACTTCTCATGAGTGAATGGATGTTGGTCACCGGCTGTACGCTGAAGATACATTTTTCCATTCAGCTTGTCCCGTTGATTCCTCAGGTGGTACCTCAGGCTGGATGTGGAAGAAATATGTTTACTCTTCTAAATTATCCATTAGAACAGACAGTTAGAATGAGTGTCACGTTTTATCATTAAAATCGAAATGACAAAAAATGTTCAGCTGCTGAGACAACAGACAACACAACAAGTGGTAAACTATTGTTTACAGCAAGGAAGTAAAGTAAATAACATACAAGTTCAAGACAAAAGAAGATGCATTAATCTTGCTTGTGACACAAACATGATCTTTTAACAACAAACAACTTCAACTTCATTCACATGACTCGTGCAGTAAACATGAGCACATGCATATGTGATCTGCACAAAGTAACTAAACTGAACTAACTGAATTGAACCTGATGAGTAATTTTCAGGGGCGACACGGTGGTGCGGTGATTCGCTTCCTAACCTGGGATCTTTCTATGTGGAGTTCGCATGCTCTCCCTGTGTCTGTGTGGGTTCTCTCCGGGTACTCTGGCTTCCTCCCACCTCCAAAAGCATGCTGAGGTTAATTGGTCACTCTAAATTGTCCTTAGGTGTGAGTGTGCGTGAGTGGTTGTCTGTCTTTCATGTGGCCCTGCGATGAGCTGGCGACTTGTCCAGGGTGTACCCCGCCTTTCGCCCGTTGACAGCTGGGATCGGCTCCAGCACACCCGTGACCCATAACCGGATTGAGTGGCAGAAAATGAATGAAATGAATGAGTAATTTTCAGTTTGTCTTCTCAGGAGCTGGATGAAGCACTGAAAATCTGTAACTACATCTTCACTCTCATATTTGTTCTGGAGTCTGTCTTCAAGCTGGTGGCTTTTGGCTTTCGACGCTTCTTCAAGGACAGGTTAGTAGCACACACTCATGTGACCTCTGACTCTATCACACTCATGTGACCTTTGACAGTATCACCCTCATGTGACTTTGACACGATCACACTAGAGACGTGTGCAGTCGTGATATAAATAGAATGGCAATACAAAGTGTGAAGACAGTTCTGTTCAGTTTATTCATTTAGCGAGACCAGCAGAAAAGTAGACTGGAAGGAACCTTGTTTGAATATTAGTTGTTGGTAATACTGGTTATATATTGCTTAATTTGCCTACAAATAAATGAAAATAGATGGGTCTCTCAAAATCACACCACTATCTGGAGGATGTTATTTATCACCCAAGCTGTGCAACTTCTCACCAGGCTCAGCCAGCCAACACACTGCAGAAGCTGCTGCTCACATGTGTCATCATCTCAAGCTTTAGTTGAGAGACAAGCACAGACCTGTCCTCCACGACCTGGTCCAGAGGCTGTCCCTGGTGCTGAACCATCCTCTCAGCTCCCTGGCAACCCTGGTGAAGGGGACACTTCCTTGGGTACTCACATAGTGACACTCCACAGACAATAACAGTATTTTTGACTCTGTAGAGAGACTTTTAACTGAGGACCGTCTAACTGGTGGAGAGAAGTGGTGGTGTAGGACACTGGTGTAGGGAACTGTTGAAGGACAGTAGCGGTATAGAGAACCTGTGAAGGGAACTTGTGTGACCTTGCATTCCAGTTTGGTGAAAGTTTGCCCCCCACTCCACTGGCTACACACACATTTGACTATGACTATGACTTTATATTAACTTAAGAATAATAGTGCGAGTGTGTGTGTGTGTGTATGTGTGTGTGTGTAGGTGGAACCAGCTGGATCTGGCCATCGTGTTGTTGTCAATCATGGGCATCACTCTGGAGGAGATTGAGGTCAACGCCTCACTGCCCATTAATCCAACAATCATTCGCATCATGAGAGTGCTGAGGATTGCACGAGGTATAAACAAACACCGCCCCTACACCCACACCAGGGTGTAGTCCTTCCTGACAGTACTTTGTTGGATGTTTTAGAACTAGACAAAAACAACCCACAAATCAACATTTTATGTGATGCCAATCCAAACAAACCAACACAGTCATTGTCTGATGTTCATATTCACAATAATATATTTCACTGTATGTTCATGTATACATTTTGATTTTGATTGAAGTTTGTTTCATTTTAATCAGAATTAATGTAGGGTTTTATTCATGGAGAATTTGTGTAATTGTATATGTAACACTGTTCACTACACTCTGCTGTCAAAGTTTTTGTTGCTATGGTTGACACGCATGTAGCTCACAGCACATGTGACTGATTTCTGAGAAATGTAGGCTGCACGTATTTGGTTCATTTTATGTTGGCTGAAATTTTATACTGAGCAGCAATTTTGATTGGAATGAGCGATTTCTTAAAACACGTGAAACAAACAGGTGAGGTCAGCGCTGGTGAGTCCCAGAATCCTCACCTGCAGCTGGAGTTCAAGTAGGACACAGTTCAGCGTAATCTCTGACATTCAGAGGTGTTTGTACACATAAAATTCTGACATGAGTTTTTGTTTTTTGTTTTTTTTTTACCACATTATGACCAGGATCAGTGAGGAACATTTGTCCATTCAGCTTCGCCAAAGACACCAGCTCTTCATCTGTTCTCTTACATAATGCTGACAAATTGTTCACTTTGTTCTTGTGTGTCAGTGTTAAAGCTGTTGAAAATGGCAGTCGGGATGAGAGCGTTGCTGGACACTGTGATGCAAGCCCTGCCTCAGGTACAACTCACTGCATCGACCCAATGCTCATTCATGCGGTATTCCTTCAATCACGTCCACACATTATCTGACAAAAAAAAAAAACACCCTCCCCCGCCAGAATAAAGGGAACCACAAAACAATCCCTCTGGTAGTAAACCTATACAGGTGCATTCCCCATGCAGAAACTACTCCTCATCTTGAGAGCAAATCACATGCATTTTGATCAGTGTCGCCTCTCCCATAATGCACATTGTGCAGCACCAACTGCTGGCGGGGCACCAAAAAATAGAAGAAAATGATCAGAATTAGAAAAAATAATCATGATGAAATATGAGAAAATGAAAATATGAAAATATTTTAAAATATGAATTTATCATTAGTGATCAGCAATAGTTTTTGTACTTGATCGAAAGACTCCACTCCTAGCAGCCTAGACTCATTTCTGCATAAAACCAACAATCACCCTGCACATTTGAACGACAGTATTCTAGGTGGCCAGTTTTTGAGACTCATGTCAACTGCTCAGATTCTGATGACTTTGCTCTCTCCCTCCCTTTTTGCCATATTTATCAAACCACTTGCTGCAGCAATTCGGCAAAATATTAATATGAAAGTGACTAAAATTAAAAACTCGCAGCATTAAGTTATCCTTCATGCGGATGATGTATTCATTTTCCTAGAAGACTCAAACTCTTCCATCCTTGAGACAATTTCACTCATCAAGATGTTTTCTGGGATTTCAGAATACTTGATCAACTGGTTGAAATACACAGTGCTTCCGATTAATTCTGACTTCCAAACTACTTCACTTACACCTCTTCAGTCGGGAAACATCAGGTACTTGGGAATCAATATTTCATCCAGGCTTTCAGATTTAGCACATCCCATTGCTTAAAACAATAGAGGAAGGCTGACACAGCTGGAGGACCCTGCCAATATCACTATCAATATCATTCTCAATGATTCCTACTCAACCCCCCCACTCTTGGTTTAAAACACTAGACTCAACGATCTCCAAATTTCTACGGAAAGACAAACCACCACGGATCAGCTTAAATACACTTCAAAAAGCGAAACACTGCGGTGGTTTTCGAACTACCAAACTTATATCAATACTACTCAGCAAATAAACTACAATATATCATACACTGGATTAAGCCTAGTCCTCTAGAGAAGTCATGGCTGGACATTGAGCGATCATTTTGCCAAGAAGTCCAAATAGCAGATCTACCTTTCATTAGCACAATTATTGAAACATATGACTGCTTTAAAAGCCCCAACATTAGTGCCTTACTGACAGCCTGGTGTCAGTGGTGTCATTCCTTAAAATTACAAGGTTTTCACATATTCCATCCAATGTCACACTCTGGAACAACCAAGACATCCTGCAGAATAAAAAACTTTATGGTTTTCTTCATGGTCTGAGAAGGGAGTGACTCACCTGGAACATATATGCCAGAATGGTTGAATCCACTATTTCCTAGCCCTAGTGCAACAATTTGGAATCAGCAGTTCAACAATTTCCTACAATACTCACAGCTGAAATCGATGATTAGCCCTTGTGTGGTCTTCGTTTGGACTATACACCTTTTGTCCTTCACGTCAAATTGACCCGGTCTGGCGGTTCGTGGGCCTGGTGGCTGTGGGAATGCCGCTAGCCCAAGGGGCCAGTCGGGAAGCTGGCCCTCACCTCACCTTTCCCACCTTATTCAATGTTAGGACCTTGGGGGGCCTTGGCGGGGCAGGGTGTGTGTGTGTGTGTGTGAGGGTGGGGTGGGGGGTATCTGAGAGGGGATCTGGTTCCCCCCTGTGCTCTGCGGGCCGACCGGCCCCTTCTTTTAACTACATTATAGACACTGAAGGTTTGGGGGCCAGTTGGGGCGTACAGCAGGCCCCGCATCTGCAACTGGCTGGATGCCTGCATCCCTACTGTCCCTCCCAATTTCAATTTGCGTCTTAGTCACACATTTCAATGAAACATTGGCACCACACACACTTCTCCACACACACACTTACTCCATTATTAAGTAGGTGGGGTGGGGGGCCTCTTTGGCTGCCCGCGTGTGCGGCACACACCAGACTGTCCCCTGTCCGCCTGCTCTGCCCTGGGTGTGACGCTGCTGTCTTGGGGGTTGGCCTCCCCTTCCTGTGTGGGGTTCCGGGTCAGTGGGGGCTCGGAGCCTACCAGTGGGTGGTGGGGCTTTAGCTGGGGGCCTGGGCTGCTGCGGGCCTGTGGGTGTGAGGCGGCTCTCCTCGGACACACAATGGGAGGATTGGGAATGGGGGTACAGGTCCCAGGGATGGGTAGAGTGGGCAGGTTGGGTGGGGATTTGCAGACTGCATCTGTCGGTCACCCCCTTACTACTTTGCTCACATAGGGAGACCACACGCGCCCTGCTGCGGGCTCCCCTGTGGGGTGGGGGAAGTGCGGTTGTCCTTGGGGTGCTCGTGGGGGCGGCCGTGGCGGGTCCTGTCCTGTCTTTTGGTGGGCGCGGTTGTTCTTGGGCTGCACAGGGCCCGGGGGGGCTGCGGGCTTGGCTCGTGGCCGTGGATGGATGGCCCCTGTCCGTGGTCTCTTTGCCTCCCTGTCTGCGGGGGGTGGCCCTGCATGGGTGTTGCTCTGGTCATGGTTCCCTGGCTCCTGCCTCCGTGGGGGGCAGGAGGGTATGCAACGGCTGGTGGGGTGTGTGGTCATGGGTCTGCCCTGCCCGGCAGGGCGGCAGTCTGCTTTCGGTGTCAGTGCCCTGACCTGCTGGCTACGGTGACTGTGCCTCTGCCGTACCACTGTTGTTGCTACCCTGCTAATCCAATTCCCATCAACATCCAGGTGACAAAAATGTGTCTGGATGTGAGATTATTAGTTTTATCAGTTTTGTCAATCGCCTGTAAATCTGTAACATTACACCTTGCCTGCGTTAAGCGCTTTGTGACAAATGTCTGTGGAAAGCGCTATACAAATACATTTATACTTACTTATTACGGTTCCACTCAAACTGTACTGTAAACCTTGCTTCATGGTGAATGGTGCTGGAACAGTCATTGGACTGCTCACATATTTTTGGTGCTGGTATTACTATTACTCAAAGATACAGTTAACATTACATTGCTCGCTGGTTTTGTGATTGTGTTGTGGTTGTCTGTCGGTGTGTCTCCTCTCCCATTTCCACAGGTATTGTTAAACCTTGGACCTGCTGTAGTTGTTTCCTTTCTCTTTCTGTTGTCTGTCCATTTTCTGTTTGTGTCTGTCTGTGTCTCTTCCACTCCTTTCCCTCCCCGCCACTCCTTTTCTTTATTATTATTATTTTTTTGGGGGGCGGGGGGGGTTGTTTTCTTTCCTGTAGGTTCTCAGTCCTGTCCGGCCCAGAAGTCCCACTCCACTCACATACATTCACACCATGCACTTAAAATTCAATAAAAGTTTAAGAAATGGAGGCGCTTCTGCCATCAGCTTGGTACAGTGAGTTCCTCACAGCAAAACTGTCTGACAGCAAACCATGCTGATCGTCAAACCGTCGGACAGGACAAAAAATTTAAATACATAAAAAATAAATGAAACGCTTTTCCAGTTCCTGCTTGGGTCAGATCGACTCGGCTCTATTCAGTTTGGTTCCATTCAGGCGCTGTTCCATTACAGTTAAGTACCTCTTTGATGTGGGCGCTGACGTCACAGCGTCCACTGTGCAAAATTGCCGCAAGGGTGTTTTTGTTTACTGTGAAATGAACACAAACAATAAATTGTGACTGTTTAAGGACACACCGAGCAGAGAGAAGAGAGACAGAGCATGACATGATCACCAACACCCAACTCCGCCCTGACTCCACTCTGCCTCTCCATCCAGCTTCATTAATAAAATTGTTAATAAACGTTAGCACTTGGGACCGCCCTCTGTCTGTAGTGGCTAATCAGACGCTGGCACTCTGTGACGGCTTACTTGGAACTCAGATAAAGAGAATATAGAAAAGTACCAGGTGCGTGATATCTGGTACTTTTTTCCTTCTATTTGTCAGCTGTAGCAATAACCCAGTTTTTGTTCATGGGCAGCACAGGGGATCTTTTAGATTCAATGGATCATGTCTCTGCGCACAAAGGGAACAGGCAACAACGAGTTTTAAGATATGTATTTATTGACTAAATACTAATAACACACATATGATACTAAAATGACAAAACACAAGACAAACAAAGAACAGACACAGAACGTAAAAGATGACAAAAGGTAAACTCGGGGTGATGGTGATAGGAGAAAGTTATTGATCAATTATTAATCCCTTAATAACTGAACTAATCACTAACCTATCGTATGTGAGAATCGCTGCTCATGAGCAGTGTGTGTTCGTGCGTGTGTACGTGTGAGTGTGTGTGTGTGTGTGTGTGTGTGTGTCAGTTACTGGACTTTTGACATCAACTCTTATGAGCAGCTCAGAGATGTAACAGCCTACTTGACTTCAGGAGCTGAGGCTGGGACCCAGTGATGCTGGATTCTGCATGTGACGTCTCCAAAGTGGGTTGTCCTTGAACGGCGTCGTGTTCTCCAGATGTTTGGTCCTGCCGATGGCGCTTCCTGATCAGCGACTTAGTGCAACTCGCCAGCGGTTCCTTAGCTGGTGATTGGCTGATGGCGCTGGAGGCTTCAGATGCAGTTTGGACTGCAGGTCTCTCAGAGTTTGGGTCAAAAGTTCTGGTAATGATCTGACAAAAATGATTCCTGGTTTGTGGAGAGGATTGAAACGTTGGCTAGGCGTTTGTGATCCTCGAAAACAAGAATCTAAAACTCGTAAAAATGAAAAGAAGAAAAATAGGGTTTGTTACAACAAAGCGGTTTGCTAGTTGTAGTCTCCAAAATAAAAGTGTAAAAACTTGGTTTAACTCTAGGTACTAATACTCAAGCTTAAGAGGCACAACTTGGTTACGAGGAAAGAAAGCGAAGGCTAAGCTGAACGAACGTGCGGCA
>CAAKHB010004917.1:4900-32925 GCA_901007665.1 Aeoliscus strigatus
TAGGTGTATGGGTACGGTGTACGGTGTAGGGTACAGTGTACGGTGTAGGGTCCGGTGTATGGGTACGGTGTAGGGTACAGTGTACGGTGTAGGGTCCGGTGTATGGGTACGGTGTAGGGTACAGTGTACGGTGTAGGGTCCGGTGTATGGGTACGGTGTAGGGTACAGTGTACGGTGTAGGGTACGGTGTAGGGTACAGTGTACGGTGTAGGGTACGGTGTAGGGTACAGTGTACGGTGTAGGGTACGGTGTATGGGTACGGTGTAGGGTACAGTGTACGGTGTAGGGTACGGTGTATGGGTACCGTGTAGGGTGTAGGGTACAGTGTACGAAACAGCATATTGTATGGTGTGAGGTACGGTGTACGGTGTAGGGTCCGGTGTATGGGTACGGTGTACGGTGTAGGGTAGGTGTGTCTTATTTTAAGTGCAAAGAGATATACGACTAGAAATGGGACATTTTGATTCGAAATACGACTAATATTCTTCGAAGGATTTTGAGTTTTGTCCACATATTGAGGGTTTTCAGATGTTCACTTCCAGAAGCTGTGTGGTTTCATCCGTCACTGCGTGACTCTTTCGTTTCTCTGCGACCAGGACGGAAACTACGACTGCAGCTCCAGTAGCACGTTGACCTTCTGCTTCGCCCGTCCATCTCGTTCCGGCCTGCGGCCGCCGACAGCTCAGAGCAGACTGCAGCGCCCCCGGTGTTCAACCACAGTGACGCAGCAGCTGCACTGAACCATCTGGCAGCAGACGACAGACGAGGAGTTTGATGTGAAGAACAGTTTGATTGTCTTTTTGGTGCAATGTATTTATTTATTGACGGCATCCCTGGTGCTACAGTCGTGCTAGCATACATTGGTGGAATGTTTCAACATGGCTGTTGTCAACTTTCAAGAACCGATGGACGTTTTCTCCTTCTCCTAGCTCCTCCACACCAGGTCTCAGCTTTCAGGAACCATGTCACGTTTTCTAAAAGCAAATCGTCTGTAATTAGGGCTCCAAAGTATGTTAGCCAATGTAGCGTTTGACACAAGTTACAACACGTCCCGTTCCCAACCAGCCCCAGGCTGACAAACTGACTGCAACAGTCAAACGCCGCTAAGCTAAAAGCTAACGGTTGTTTAGTGACAAGCAGTCAAAGTGTGTTTCCTCTGGTTCATGAGAAGAAAAAGAAAGAAAAGTTCTGCTGAACCGTCATCCTGTGTTGGAGCAGTTGGGTAATCAAACACTTCACTGAAAAAAATAGATAATAACTAGGTCGATTTTTGATTAGAAATCAGACATATTCTGATTAACACTTAAATTTAGACATCATCTGAAAAAATAACTTGTTTTCAGACAATGTTCAAGCAAATTTTCACTTAAAGAAAGGTAGAAAATTTGCCAGTGGAGCAAGATTTTTTAGCTTGGGGATAACGAGGGGATGTCTTTTTTTAAGTTAAAGATTTCATGACGAGTAATGAGACATTTTGGTTAAAAATAAAAGAAACTGAATGGATTTGGATGTTTCATGGATTTATTTTATTTGAGGGTCGTCTGTTGAAAAAAACAATCTCGTCTCCACACCAACGCGTACAATGTTTGACACAGGAGTTTGTGTTGAAAAAAGACGACAAAGTGACCGTTAAGTAGATAATGAGATCAGATTTCCTCCTGAAGAGTCTGACCCTTCCCCATCCCTCCATCTCTCATCCCTCCATCCCCTCTAATCTCTGCTCCTGACACTTTCCCTGTTGCATCATCTTTTCTGCTCATGTCCAAACCATGAAGTTCAGATTCCACTGCAGCTCTCTCACACACAACACACCAGTTCTTCTGTTCCACAAAAGTCTATATAAATCATATTTAATCCCGACACAGGCTCAGTTTCACGCCAATGGCTGAAAACTCACAAATGATAATAGAAGTACTTTGACTATCATGAAACAAAAACAAGTAAAATGACCTTTGATGACATCAACTTTGCCCAGTTAACACAAGGAACAATTTGAAAGGAGAGTTCTAGTGAAAAATAAAAAAATGTGTTGATACAGGAAGTGAAAAGAATAAAACAATCTCATCTAATAAGTCACATGATTCACGTTAAGAACACGTGTAAAAAACGATTAATTTTCTGAAGACTTCACTAACAATCCAGTTGTAGCTTACAAAAAATGAAATTAAGCTCTAAAATACAAAACATAAATTAATTTGTAAAAAAAAAGTTCCAACATGCTCAGTTTGAGCAGTATAGATATTAGAAAAATAAATACAAATAATTCATTTAAAAACTGAATAAACACGTGTTGCAGTTCTTCTTCCCGCCGTAGGGGGGCGGTGAAGTGCTGTCTGACTCCTCTACCTGCTTTGTAGACAAGCGACAGGACACCGGAAGTGCCACAGCTCTGTTTCCTGTCAGCTTTTCGCCGTTTGCCGGTGGACACAAGTGTTTCCCTCATGGAGTCCGTTTTCTCCAGGTTCGAGTCGTACAACTTCGGAGCGGATCGGAGGTTTTCGGAAGGCGCTCGGCTTCTAACGGACAAGTGCGCGGGACGAGCCGAACTCCTGGATATGAAGTTGTTCTTTTACAACAGGTGGATTTACTACGTCTACTGTGAACGTGCGATTATTTACGGTCTGAACACACACGTTCCATAACACGAATCCAAGCGAAAGATTCACCCGAGTTCCCCGGCGGAATGAAAAGAACCAGACAGTGAATTCATCACCAGTTCATCTCACATGAACACATGCGTACATGAGTACATGAGTACATGAGTACACGTGAACACTGTAACAATGCACGAATACACAAATCAGGACAAAGGGAACTTTGTACTTCAAAAAACGTCCCACTGTTCCTGAAAGCTGAGAAACGTCACTGGGTTCTTCTACGTGGATGAAGGAGGAGAAAACGTCAACTTAAGTTGCAAAATTATGTGGCGGCTTCCGGCAACAGAACAAATAGGATTACCGTAATGACAGCAACAGAACAAATTCTCAACTTTCAGAAAAAGATTGACGTTTTCTGACGGCGCAACTAGTCATGTAATTACAGTACTCAAAGTCTGTTAGCGCCAATGAGTGCTGGAATACTGTCGATGTACGGAATGTTGGTGTCGCTGCAGGTTCGTGGAGCCCATCGATCAGAGCAGATACAAACGCTGGAGGTCTGGATCCTCCGAGGAGAACCGGCAGAACCACGGGACGTGTCCAGACCGAACATCTGGATCCTCCGAGGAGAACCGGCAGAACCACGGGACGTGTCCAGACCGAACATCTGGATCCTCCGAGGAGAACCGGCAGAACCACGGGACGTGTCCAGACCGAACATCTGGTCCTCCGGCAGCAGCAGCAGCTCTCCTTTGCTGAGGTGATGCGTCTGGTCCAGGAGGGGAAAGACGTTCCCGGAGTGAAGAGACCAGACATCCAACCAAGTAACCAGAGTCCCACTCCGTCTGTGATGGAGAGAAGACTGAAGCCCTGGGAGGTGTCCACAGACCTGTGACGACCTCTGACCCCGTGTTCTTCACCTGAACAGACGGGTTTTATCCTCTTGGATCTGTCATTGATGAGTTTGTTGTTTCACATCACGTGTTTGAGGACCGAAGGAACAGAGCAGCGACACAAACGATGGATGAAGGTTTTATTCATCGATCAGTGACGTCTGTGACGCCCGACACGTTAAAAACAGCCGCCATAGACCCAGACGTTAGCACCGTTAGCTTAGCACCACCAGAGGTAAGAGTGTCACACAGGTTTCTGTGGTTGTTGTTGTGTCTACTTGTCTGAGCGACTCATGAGGCAGAAAACATCAAACGATAAAAACAACAGACAGAATGTGGTCCATGTCAGCGCCTCGGACCAATCACAACAGTTCTCTGACACCAGTGTGGAAACAGTTCTACCCTGAATGAATTCATGTTCTCGGTTCTCCTGGAGCAGGAGCCTGAACTGATCTGTTTCCATAGCAACCCCCAGATCAAGAAGAGGTTAAATGACGAGCAGCAGCAGCTGAGGAGTAAAGTTCATCTCGTTGCTCAGGACTGATCAGTTCACGCACCCACTGTCCCCCCCTCATGACTCGTTTGTCAATAAACTGACCAATAGTCACTTAGCACCAAATCACCGTTCTGTGTGTGATCACGTTTAGTTCAAACCTAAAAATACTAAACAGGAAACAAAGAAAACGCTCGTTGATTATTTCTTTTCAAACAGGAAGTAAAAAATAAAATTCATCAGCTAACAGGTCACATGATTACCTCGATTAAAATCTCATCAAATCCCATAAAACGACATAAAATATAAAACAATTCATCACTAAAAGCTTCAGAGTAGCGCTGAGGTAGACGAGGAGCCTGAACCAGTAAACAATAAATACGGTCCGGACACGATACGTTAGCGCTAGCGTACCTGGAGTACCGTAGTTACAGACGACGGTTCCTGATGTCATTACGGTACTGAGGGAGTCTCCTTCTAGCTCCTTCACACCTCACAAACATTGTAATTACGGTACTCTAGCGTATGCTAATGCTAACGCAGCGCCGGCGTTGACAGAAATGAGAGGTCACAGTTGAACCCTACGGTCGTTCCAGCCGCGTGTCTAAACCAAGAGGTACCGAGTCACGGCTGCGACTCGCACTGGAAGTAATCCCTGAGCGGGGAGAAGAGGTGGCGGATGACGGGGACACTCCAGGAACGGCCCAGAACCTTCTGCCTCTGAGCGCGGCCCATGTTGTTCACGTCTGTGTAGTGTTTGGGGAAACCGAAGACCTGGGAGACGGAGGAGCAGAGGAGACCGGTCAGACGACGCTGCAGTCGACGGACGCCGTCGGAGTTCTTATCTGATTAGTTGACTACGTTTTAAAGATGGAGCAAACATGTGGTGAAGAAGGTTCATCCAGGGGTTCAGGTGCTCTGTGATCACTGACCTCATTAAACTGACAGGCTTCCTTTACCAGCCTCATTTCAACAGGGCATTTCATCAAAACAATGGTGTTTCCTTCCGCAACAGCAGAGAGCAAAGTTGTATCATCACCCACAACTCAGACTTAAGAAATGATTACTATTAGAAAATACGAAAATAGACCGCTCCAACAGAGTAGTACATGGTTCATGAGGGCATCATCTTTCTCATATACATACATATAAAAATAAAAGAATGTATAAAACATAAAATACGGTTTGTATTTACAGTACAGGCCAACAGTTTGGACACACCTTCACATTCAGTGTGTCTTCTTTGTTTTCATTGTAGATTCTCACTGAAGGCATCAACACTATGAAGGAACACATGTTTTGTTATGTACTTAACAAAAGAGTGTGAAATAACTCATTACATTCCACCCTTTCCTTTTTTGATAGAGCTGCCAACCGTTGGTGTTCTCTCAGTGAGCTTCATGAGGTCGTCACCTGAAATGGTTTTCACTGGTGCCTCAGGATGAAAGTAAAGGAAACGCAGTGAAGGAGAAGGTGTGTCCAAACCTTTGGTCTGTACTGTACATGTATGTATATTTGATATATTTTCTGTGGTGGTCAAGGGACCCTGGAATTAACATTAGATTTTATACTTTATTTATATTTATACTTCTTTTTTTGAAGAACCGCGGCTCCTCCTGTCCCCTCCTGAGACGATCCTCAGCCCATCTCCCCTGTCTGATGGAGTTGGACTTGGTGGGATGGCGGACTTTGTCAAACTGCCGGGAGACAGAAAACACGGGGATCAGAGTTGAACAAACGTGACATTGTTTATTCCTCTCTGTTTGTGTGTTTGTACCTTCGCCGTGCGTCCCAGTTCCAAACAATCCTGGAGAGAAACTTTGCTGTCCAGAGACGCAGCGAGAGGCCTGAGGAGGAAAGTTCTATGATAAAAAGTTCTACAACAACACGGTCAGACTGTGTTGAACTCTTATTGAGCTGGTAAAATGTCTGTTACTATAGAAAGAAGCCTCTATAGTGGAAGCCTCTATCAGTTGGACCAACTATGAGACTCTAGACTCATTCCTAGCAAGAATATTTGTCTCCATTTCAGTCATAAAATCTCTTTACACACATTAGGACATCACAAGAGACATTTACACATTCTTCACTTGTTTCAAGCAAATTTTCAGAATTTCAAATAAAATGAAAAGTAAAACACAAATAAGATTCATGTGCTAGAAAAAAAACACCTGTCCCACTGGCACATGTTTCTGCTTCTTTAAGTGGAAATTTGCTTGAATCAACTGAAAAAATGTCTAAGGACAAGTTCCTTCTCCAGGGGGTGTGTCTGATTTTAGGTGTAAGAGACTGACTAGAAATGAGACATTTTGACAAGAAATAAGACAAATGTCTTTTCTTCTAATCTTTGTAAGAATTGGTATTTTTTGGTATTGGTATGTTTATTTTTTTTGCAGTATGTCTTTAGCTTTGTGCCAACCAGCTGATATAAAATAAGAACTTTCTCTTGAGAGTCAAGGAGCAGAAACGTACCTGTTCATGCCGGGGAGGTTTCCCCAGAAGTATCGCGCTCTGTGAGCAGGACTGACTTTAACAGCGTCGATAAGAATCGGATTACACTGGAACAACAGGAGGACAAACCCAAGGTAACCCCGGCTGTTGGAGGTGGCAGCAGACAGGACGTCGCACACATAGTGTGACGTCCTGTCTTGACACTTGTGCTGTGTGATGACGCGTCTTTACCTCCACGCAGATGTCTGCGGCCAAAGAGCAGAAGAACGGACGGTCGTCATCCTCCTTTGGCTTCAGCATGGTCAGTATCCGGTAAAACTCAAAGAAGAGACGTCCGGTGCCCTCTGCAGGACACAAGAGGAAACACAGGAGTGAAAGCAGAGCACATACCTGAGTGTGTGTGTCAGTTTGCCAATATATCATATATATTACATATATCTATTATATTTATTAAAATATAAATATAATAGATATATTTTGACTTGCTTTGTATTTTTGTCTTGTACCAACAAAATGACTTATTTCTAGACACTTAAAATAAGACATCACCTGAAAAAGTAACTCGTCTGTAGACATTTTTCACTTGTTTGAAGCAAAATTTCACTTCAATAAAGAAAAAATTGCCAGAGCGACAAGTGTTTTTTTTCCAAGCAAAAAACAAATCTTGTTCCACTGGCAGATTTTTATGTTTATTGTTATTGTTTGTTTATGTTTATTATTTATAAAATTTGCTTGAAAAAAAATGAAAATAGTCTAAAACTAGTGACTTTTTTCCGGCTGATGTGTATTTTAAGTGAAAAGACATTTTGTAGAACCATTAGTGATACATCTGACTAGATATAAGACTAAAATTCTTAGTAATAATTACAACTTCTGCAGTGAACCTTGGAGAGCGGCGTACCAAAGAGTCCTTTGCGAAGAGGGTTGACCATGGAGAGGTCGTTACAGGGACTTCCTCCGATCAGCAGGTCGAACGGGCCCCACTCGGCCAGCTGAGAGCACACCTCCGTTAAGTCACACACACACCACACACAGAGAGAACTCCTTCGCCAGCTCACACTCACGTGCTTCCGTGTGATGGTGCGAACGTCGTTCACGTATTCGATCTTTCCCTCGTGCTTCACCATTCCCACCGCGATGGAATCCTCACAGATCTCTGATGCGATGTAGCGCTCGATCTTGAAGCCCAGATCTTTGAGCACCAGGTTCCCTGTGGTCACAACACTAACGTTGGCCTCCACTCGTCAGCCTGACTCGTGCGTCTGCGTGAAGTCGACGTGTCGCCTGCAGCGTCCGTCTCCACAAATGGAACTACGAGTCACAGCGACGATCGGCCCGTTTGCGTCACGTGACTTCCCCGGCTGTCTCTCTCTTTGCTGAGACAACACAACGTCCTAAAGGTGGTTGGTGACCCGTGTCGCTACCTGATGTGTGTGATCGTAGTGTCAGTTTGAAAACAAAAAAACAGCCAGTGTTTTGTCATGTAGAGTCATGGAACAAATGATTAGACTGGTGAAGTCACATGACACACAGGAGGTAGTACTAAGTAGTACTAGATAGACAACATTGTCTGTGTGTGTGTGGTACAAATTTAGCAGCAAACATCAGGCACATCACACTTCAACTGGAACTTGTTGTAGTTAGTGCGGTAAACTGATCTGCTCATTTTCAGGAAATCCAAATGCTGACGACAGTGGTGACTGTAGGAAGGTCCCCCCTTAGGGACAGAGGACGTCAACTCAACGCAGAAGCATCGATTAGCTTTAGCAAACACGTGACAAATGAACCTGTTGCGATTCCGTCAAACAGAGAGAGAACTCGGATTGGTCTGCGGCTCTCGGCGGGAATGGACGGGAAACTCTGTGGGGCCTGGGAAAGACAGAAAGGAACATTCATTGAATCCCCTCGAAAGACACAAAGGAGAACATGACAACGGCGTGTGCACGGGTTTTTCCCTTGTTTCAAGCTCATTTTCACAAGAAATAAGTGGAAAAAATCTGCCAGTGGAGCAAGATTTTTTTTACTTATGGGAAAACTTTTCCACGTGATGTCTTATTTTCATTGAATTTTTGCTGTGAGCGGCCACTTCTTGCGTCTGTCCTTTCAAATTAAAACCCTACTGATTGAGAAATCGAGGTTTTGATGTGAAGTTGAGGTGACACAGCCCCTCCCCCTCTTCAGCTACTGGACCAATGAAATCTGAGCTGGAGGACGACTCACAAACTCCATGGCGCTGTTATTGGCGAAGAAGTCCTGGACTTTAACGCTCCAGTCAGGTCGGAGTCGGAGGTTTCCGTCACACTGTGCCGGCCTGCACATGTAGCAGCTCCAGGGATCCACGTCCTTCATTTTGTCAAAGGTTCCCGGTCCGACCAGGATCTCCAGACAGTCCTTACAGAAACATCTGGAAACACCAGAGGGAACATGGCGCAACGAGGACGATCCACGACGTGAGACGGTGCTGAGAACGTGATGTAGAGCTCATGGCTCTAGTCCCCACCAAGCTAAGACCAATCAGAACAGTTCACATCGGGGTGGGGGAGACCTGGACTGAGAACGTACTGAAGCAGCTGCTCTCAGATGACGAGTTGGTAAAAAACCCCAAACACACGTTACATCTCCAGTCTGACAAGTTCCAACAGACCATTCCCTGAGGGGAGCTCTGTTTCTGATTGGCTAACACCAAGACTTCATTGGTTTACAACAGCGTCAGTTTAATGCTGAACATCATTTCATTGGAAAGTCAAAACTGTACCACAACAACACAAGTGAACCCCCCCCGCCTTTCATCCCTGTAAAACACATCACCTGAAAGAGTAACTTTTTTTTAGATATTTTTCAGCTGTCTCAAGCAATTTTCTTAAACTTGTAATGAATTTGTAATAAAAAAACAAAACACTGGCTGATTTTTCTACTTAAGGTGTAAAAAGTGAAAAAAAACCCAAAAACTTTGTGGCTGATTTTCTGCGTCAGACTCTATTTTGCAATGGGTGTATCTTTTCCACATCTGGGGCATAGATGCTGCTCGTGCCTCGATCAGATCACAGCATTTACCTGCAGCAGCTAGCGTTGTCACAGAGGATGACCTCTGACCCTGCACAGCACACGGTGCAGTAGGACTGGTAGCCATCTTCATCGTAGCGATACAGAGTCTCCGTGAAGTTCTCCTAGAAATGATGTCACACATTCATGATGTTTACAAACGGAATGGATTAGAAGCAGCAGAACAGAGGGAGGGAGGGAGAAAGAGGGAGGGAGCACTGCAAACGTCTAAAGACAAGGTCATTTGTCAGGGGATGTGTCTGATTTGAAGTGTAGAGACATTTCTGTGGTGGGACATGAGGCATGTTGACCAGAAACAAGAATTAGAGTTACCTTGCATTTCAGACAGAGACTTCCTTCAAACAACGGGTGCTGCACGTCAGTGTCAGCGGATCCACAGGACAAACATAAATCTGAAAGCACAAGTCTGTGACTTCCAACCAATCCTTGGAACGAGGGCCGGAGCAGCGTGCAGTCACTGAACTCACCTTCTATCCTGTAGCTCTTGTCCCTGACGTTCTCCTTCAACAGCTCTGTGGAGCAACGACCAGATGTCTTCAGCTGCTGCACGGACAGGGATGAACCGGGCTGAGGGGCCTCCTCTGCTGCAGCTGAAGGTGTTCACGTGAGTCTTGTTCTTGAACACGTACTTCCTCTTCACCGGCGGCTGGCAGTCGGACAGGGCCGAGTCAGACGTCTCTGACTGTGGAGAAGCATCTAGAAGAGCAGAAAAGATCACATCCAGAGGAAGGAAAGAAGATGCAGACGAGGAGAAACTGAGCGAGAGCAGTCCATGACACGCCCACACAGAGACGAGTTCAGATGAATCGTTTTATTTATCATGAAGCGGGTTCTGGAACCTGAGTGAGTCAACGTGAAGAAGACACCGTGTGTCCAACCTACACTGAAAATTTGTTTACTTTTTCTCATGCCAATCCAAATATCCAATTTACACTTAAAAACTGTCTTTACACTTAAAACAAGACACATTAACTTTTTAGACAATTTGCACTTGTTTCAAGAAAATGTACAACAATCAGTGGGAGTGGGTTTTTTATCTGCAAGCAAAATATTCCATTCTTCAAGTGGAAATTAGCTTGAAACAAGTGAAATTAGTCTAAAAACAAGTTACTTTTTCAGGTGATGTGTCTGATTCTAAGGGTAAAGCGATTTCTTGACTGGAAATGAGACATTTTAATGACAAATATTCTTGGTGAGATGGAGCCGTTTCTCTCCTGACGTCATAGCTCCACCTCTCTTTAGCCTCATGCTAACTGGCAAACGACGACAACGGTGACGTCTCACCGTGAATGTGATACGTCCGTCTCCTTCATGTCTTCCTCTGATGGTGTATTTCTGTGTCCGCATTACAGTGCCACCTACAGCCCTGGAGGATGTTCTACAGCAGATTTACTGGAGTTGTAAGTTGGAGTGGACGCACGCATTTCTGGAGATCAGAGACTCCATGTGGACCTGTTCCGCCTCTGTCTCCGTGTGGACGGGCCACAGTCTACATGATCTGCGTTGGAGTACACAGTGTGACGTTCAAAAGAAGAGAGTGCACGTACCAGGAGGTGTGAATCCTCCGGGTCCCGTGGGTAGAAATCCCTCAAAGGCCCATTCCAGCATCAACTTCAGCTCCTTTTCTTTATCTCCATTGGCAGCCGAGAAGGACTTCCCACTGCGTTCAGCTGCCAGCTACACACAGCAGGTGTGTGTGATCAGTCTGGAGCGTCGGCGCTGACGTGCACTCGACAACGTTCTCAACACTTGAACATTACAACAGTCGGAACTGATAGTTGTTTCTGTGGCAATAGGTCTGTTGTGACGTGGAACAGCCCAACAAACCCACCAGAGAACACTGTTTTTGTATTTCCTATCATATCTGACAGATGTATCTTTAGCATCGTTAGCACAGACTGAACAAGTCAACAACCAGTTCCTCTGCATACCGTGTTTCTCTCGGTGGTTTTGTTAGCGTAACATTTCAATCTAGAGCTGTAAAGACACACGTCTCAGAGATTCGTCAGCGCGCCCTCCTCATCCTTCGTCCAAACGTCAGCCATGTTTGGTGCACTGAATATCTGCCGGATTCTCATCATACATCTCTTTAAAGTACTACTTAAGAAAAGAGTAGAACAAATCTGCCAGTGGAACATGCAAAATAAGTATTTAATTCATGTGAAAATGAGCTTGAAACAAGTGAAAAATGTCTAAAACAAGTTCCCTTTTCATTGGGATGTGTCTGATTTTAAGTGTAAAGAACTTTTTTGACAAGAAATAAGACATATTCTTGGGTATGGCTGCAACTTGGAGACGGCAGCAGGACTGCGGGGGATTGGCATTGGCATCGATGCCAAACAAACGCTCATTTTTCTGCATGTTTGCCATGGGCAGGTTTCCAACCTCTGAGAACATCCCGTCTCACCACTCGACCCGTCTGATGCCGGGGGGGGCCCACTTCATCTTCCACGGCATCACCATCCCAGGCCACCAGTTGAAGCCCCTCACCTTCCCCCCACCACTGCCCCAAACCCCCCACTGGTAACAGGGACACACCTGGTAGGCGGTTTTCCGCCGTCCTCTGGACGTGGCTTTACCAGATGGAGACATCTCTTCATTCTGACAACAGACACAGGGTCAGCGGTGAAGTGGTTCCCACAACATTTCTCAAATCAGAGTGTGAGATGGGTTAGTTCTAATCAATCATCTAATCAAAATTAGTTTTGGAAATATCTAAGAAGAGTGGTAATATTCTGGAAACAAACATTTTCCCAGAATTTATTTGTTCATTTTCTGTGCTTTCTAATACCTGGAACCTGACATTTAAATCTAGTTAAATGTATTTCCAAACATTTCCATACTTGCAAAGGAACCCTGGACTTGTTTTTAGACAATTTCCAGTTGATTCGAGCAGATTTTGACTTTAAAAATGTTGAGAAATCTATTTTTTTTTGTGAGGAAAACATTAAACCTTGACAAACATGTTGTATTTTCATGTTCTAACGTGGACCATTAAACATGCTGTTTCACATCCGTGAACCTCTGACGTGGTCTCATCAGTGGGCTTTCCCTGGTTTCTCATGGCTAGAAATGAAATTTTCAGGAGAAATAAGACAAATATTCTTGGTGAGATTCTCAGCTTCCAGGAACTGCTCAACGTTTTCCGTTTTCGCTGAATGTCGCGTAATGACAGAACTCCAAAGAACGCTAGCGCCGATGTAGCACCAGGGTGCCATCGGTGTGTCACAAAACCGATCAGACGTGAAGACCCCTCCAAACACTGCAGGTTGTCACATGTCGGTTGCTGCCCTGGGAGTCCACCTACCAGCTCACCGTCCTTATCAAAGCTTACGGGTTTGGACCAGGTGCTAGCACCAGCCTGAAACACTGCACGGGCCTGTGGTGTCTGGCGCAAGGTGTCCTCCCAGTCAAAACCTCCCCTAAGGGGCCCCTGGGGGACAACACACCCTCATTACACACACTGAAACATCACACACACTTAAAACCTCACCGGGGCTGCCCATCATTAATGGAGGCATCAAGATGAGACCGCACGTAAACCACTGCCATGTTTCCATGGCAACAGGTGCGCTGTAATGTGCCGCAAAGCAGAACAGCCCAACAAACCCACCGGAGGACCAAACTCACCTTTGCTTCACTTCTTATTACAAGTTAAAATTTTCTTGAAACAAGTGAAAAATGTCTAAGAACAAGTCACTTTTTCAGGTGGTGTGTCTTAATCTAAGCAAAGAGAGATTTTATGATGAGAAATAAGACATTTGGACTAGAAATAAAGGCAAATATTGTTGGTAAGATTGAGTTTTTGCCATGTCAACAATGGAACATAGAGGAATAGGTGATTTTTAAAGAGATGGATCAGGACACGATCACCGACACAGCAGCTGGATCCATCCAGCTCTGATAACAAAGGTTCTGACCAGCCAAAAGCCACACCAACATCTGTTCTTCATTCACGGACAACTCTGTGTGTGCGTGTGTGTGTGGTAACACATCACACATGTTCAATGAGCATGAGACGAGGATTAAAGAACTGAATCGCTAGCACCGACAGTCAGACGTGGTGATGGGCAACAGTTCTTTTAGGTGGACTGAATCACTAGAATCTACAACAGTTCTTTTAGGTGTACGGTACTGAATCACTAGATTCTACAACAGTTGTTTTAGGTTGACTTAATCACTAGAATCCATTCAGTAAAAAGAGTCATTCTGTAATATATTTTAGATTATTTTCCTTGTGATGCAATCGACAACATCTATCTCTTAGTGTTAGGATGAAGTTGGTTTAGTTTTCAGTGAGTGATTCATGTCAGGCGACTCATTCGGACACGCAGTTGAACTGTGAAAAGAACAATTCTTTGCATTGAGTGATTCGGCACAGTTCGTTCACCCAAAAGATTTGTTCTTTGGCAAGAATCCTTGGAGTCAAACTACTCATCGGATGAGGTACTAGTCCAGGTACGATCGAGAATGTTCATTCATCTACCAGCTTTAGGTGAGTTATGACAGACGATCACCCGGTTAGGGGAAGAACTGGACACACCCCCTCAGTGGGCACACTGCAGATCAGGTCAGGTTAGTTGGGTTAGTGACAAACGGCAGCTTTTTGGTGTTGACGCAGATTCAAATCTATGACTTTAGTAAGAACTCCTCCGTGAAATGAGTTAATGAAGAACTGACGATGAATGTCGGTACCTTTTTCCATGATAGGCCGTTTTCTCTGGGGACGTCAGGTGTGACTGGTGGTCCTACGGGAGCAAACAATGAATCATATCATTGTTCATGTCGACTTCAAGTCCAGTTCAGACCAAAGATTCCAGGCGCAACAACTTGAAATGTGCAGCTACGTTCATCCACCTGCAACGGAACGTTCCAGCAACAGTCTGGTTCACCCTGAGGCACCGAGCTGCGACCACTCATTGTGTAAACTACTGTTGTTTCCATGGGAACGGGCGCGATGCGACGTGCTGTAAAGGGGAACAGTAAACAGGCCCTGAGAGTTTCTCCTTGTGGTTTGTTAGCATAGCATGTAGCATAGCTTTCAAGACCACATCACATCCAACAGGTAGAATCCTCTGGAACTTCTAGAACCGACCAGGACCAACGGGACCGCTCAGAGTTCTGACACTGCTGCTGGAGACGTTTGTCTGGATTGGACTTCAGATGTCACATCAGTTGTTTACTCTGTGGAATTACGCTAGTTCAAATGTTCTCACCTTTGATTTTGGTGAGCTGGACTCGACATGGCTTCACTTTTATCTCGAGGCCGTTTACATCTGGAAAAAATGAAGTGCATCTTCTGTGAGCTGATGTTTGTTCATCAAGTTCAAAGCAAATGTTAGTGATTACACTACCGAGGGGGGAGTCCTTCACGCTGGACCTGTCTGTGAATGCACAGTCAGACTCACTTTCTGTCAGCACCTCCCCATCAGAGTCTTGCTCCCCATTCTCCAAGGCCTTTGACAGGAGAAGCAGCATTAATCACACACAGCAGATTACCTCCCCCGCACAGCACAAATTCAACTAAGGCCCGTCCCCCCCCCCATGCTGCGTTGCTTCTTCAGCACATAGTGAGTCCGTTTGGTTTGAAGACTAGTGTTTCTACTTCTACACCTGTGTGTCTCCATTGAATTAGGCCTCCATGTTTCATTTGTGTCTTTCAAGTGACAACGACTGACACTGAGCAGATCAGAATTATTTTCTGTTTACTTCTTTGGTCAAAAGTCACATTCTGGACGGTTCCATTTACAGAGAAGTGCTGCTCCACCATCTCTTCTGGTCCTTTTGGGTGAATTTCAGCGCCTCCTGCAGGTCTGGAGTACCAACTACAGTCGTTTCCAATGGATCCATTTGGACACAAATATTCTTGATATGATGCCAAGAAAGACTGAGGAAAAAAAAGATGGTTTTGGTACGCGTGGACATGGCCTAAGACAGTTCTTACTAAGAATATTTGTCATATATCTTGTCAAAATGTCTGATTTCTAGTCATTAGATCTCTTTACATCACCTGAAGAAGGAACTTGTTTTTAGACATTCTTCACTTGTTTTTCGAGCAAATTTTCACTTGAAGAAAGAAAAGTCTGCCAGTGGAAGAAGATTTGTTTGTTTGTAATAAGAAAAAAAAAGACTTTTCACTTTTAAATGTCTAGAAACAAGTTACTGCATTGGGTGATGTGTCTTATTTCATGTGTAAAGAGATTTTATGATTAGAAATGAGACATTTAGATTAGAACCAAGACAAACGTTCTTAGTAAGAGCTGTTGTCCGTTGACCGACCTGAGTGAAAAGCAGCTGGGCATCCAGGGGTGGACGGGGGAGACACAGCAGAGTGGAGATGAGCTTTCTGAAGATGGAGGAGGGTTTGGTCTCCTTCAGGACGCTGCCCCAGTGTTCTTCCAGTGAAACCACAGGTGACGCGTCCTTCTGTCCCTCGTCACTTTGCCCCTCCTCCACCAGCTGATACTCCAGGAAGTCGCTCGTCAGCTGCCGGACGTCCTCGGCCGAGCTGCAGAGGCCCAGTTTGGTGGCCAGCTCCTCCACGGTTTTCCCCGTGATGCCCAGCCGGCTGCGGGGATTCAGCAGCTGAGCCGTGCTCCTCAGCATCCAGTCGCTCAGCGGCAGCTCTTCTGCACACGTCCTGTGACAGCGATGTAAAACGCCAACGCCTCCTCCTGGAGGGCTGCAGCGGGACACTCGCCGAGGGCGTCTCCCAGAGCTCTGCCTCCCAGACTGAGTTCAGGGCCCGATAGGTGGAACGTCTTGTTCTGAAGGATCTGAGTGTCACGTTCTTTTAGGAAACGAGCAGCAGCTTGAGGATGAAGGAAGCAGGAGGCGATGTGCCCAGCAAGCCGCTGGCTTCCTCCAGGATGAGCAGCAGGTCAGCTGGTCCAGACTCCTCCTCCGTCTGCTGACGTGTCTTTGGAACCTCAGCAGAGGCTTCAGCGCCTGCTCCACCAGCGTGAACGTGGCCCTGGTTTTCTCGTCCCGCAGCCAGGAGCAGATTGTCGCACTTTGTCGTCTCCTCCGTTGCAGGAGCCGAAGTAGGACGTGACATCGGACCACTTCTCCAACATTCTGCTGATAAGCTGGGAAAACTGAAGGCAGCCGGCGCCGAGCGGAGACAGTGGGACGTCTGAGCCGAAGACAGCGGTCAGGCTGTCGTTCTTGGCGGCGCAGGAGACATGGTGGGCGTGGACGTCTGCCATCAGCTCCTGAGCATGACTAGGGAGGGCTTCTCCTGCACGGCAGGCGGCACGTCGTACAGCCCTCCTAAGGCCACGATGTTTGGGTTCAACTCCCTGAGCTGTGAGCTCATCTGCTCCGTGGCTGCTTCTTTTCCATTCAGATAAACGGCCACAGGTTCTGCTGGGACAACCCAAACTTCTTTAAGGTCTCTACCACCGCAGACGCCGTTTTCTCCCCGGCATCGTCCGCTGGGGAAGGAAGAACATCCAGAAAGCGAATGCAGTGTCTGGAAGCAGCCACGTCCACAAACCCCACGAGGACCACAGAGATGCGGCCGGCTTTCCGGCACCATCCCGCCGTAAACGTACACACAGTACGGCGTGTGTAGGCAGACGGCCACCACGTCCTCAGGGGTCGCTCCCCCAGCTTCCTGCGCACAAACTGTGCCGACGCCGGCTCTCCGTCGTCGGCGTCTGGGTTAAAGTGTTTGTGAATAAATTTGACAGCTAACTCGCTGCATGGCGCCGGGCGCCGCAGGTCACTGCTCCTCGAAGCCGCAGCCCGTTTCACATGCATGCTTGTTTCCAAATGTCTCTTGACGTCGAGAATGCCTCGGTACGATACGTTCAGGTTCCTGTCACAGGACCTGCAGTACAGGTAGTTGTCTCCGAGGGCACTTCTGTCCACCCAGTCGTACAGATCCTTCCATTGTTCATCGAAAACAAACTTCCTCAGTGATCCGTCTTCAGTTTGTGCAGATTTTACACGGTCTGAGGAATAAAAGAAAAAAAATGTGAATAATGAACACGTGGAAATAGACTTAACCCTTTAACAACGTATCACTGACAATAAATTCACGGTAACATACTTTGGAGCGCTGCCCGCCACTGTTTGCGCTGGCAGACAACATTGATCAGTTCCTGAAAGTTTCACGTCACACACGGTAAAAATTCAACCAGGAATATTTGTCTTCTTTCTACTTGACTGTTCTGATTTTTGTTGAGTGAAAATTTTCTTGTGAAAAGTGATATTTGCTTAAAATAACTGTTTCCTGTGATGTGTCTTATTTTAAGTGAAAGGAGATTTTGAGACTAGAAATGAGACATTTTGATTAGAAATAAGGCCAATACTCCTGGTGAGAATTGCTGATGAATTTTTGCAGTGGAGCCAAGTTGCTGTCGCTATGGTAACAATTCACCTGCTTCTGGCAACGGAGCGAATGGGATTACCGTAATGACAGCAAGATGACTGTTCAGGAACCGATGGACGTTTTCCCCTTCACACCAGGTAGAGGAACTGAGCGTTCAGGTCTCAGCTTTCAGGAACTGTTTTCTGATAGTGCAACTGGTTGCGTTATTACGCTAGTCCAAAGTATGCTAGCGCTAACATAGCACTGGGATACCATGAGAGTCAAAGGGTTGTTTGATGACAAATTGAAAGGTATTACCGTTCTCCAGCCCAAACAGCATCGGTAACGGGCTGATGTCACAGCTGCTCCGAGCGGCGACAGCATCATAGTCATCACTCTTCTCATTCACCATGTAAAACGCTTTGAGCCACTTCATGAACTCAAAGTTCCTTTTGAAGTTCCCGGTTATGAGTTCATCAACAGGGATGGTCTGGATCCAAACAACAGACATGGCATCAGCAAATATGCACAGAGGTTTATTATAGTGCTGTCATTTTAACGCGTTGATTCGATTAATTAATTTAGTCGCAATTTAACGCGTTAAAAAAATTAACACAGTTAATTATGAGTATCAGCGGTGGCGGGCCAATGCTTGCGCATTTGAATTTTGGCCCATTGAAGGACCCATAGTCTTCTCGGCCGTGCTACGTCACCTGCGCCGGCAAATTAACAAGGCAGTGGGCAACAATAACAGACATGGACAAAACTCAGGAGGATGAGACAAGTGTGTCTTCAGTCGGGCCACTGAACGGCAAGTTTATTTACCAAAAGAACAGAGACGGGACGATAAATAAAAACACTGTGATTTGTAGTTTTTGCAAGAAGGAGTTCTCTTACCACCGGAGCAACTCCAGCCTGACGTACCATTTAAATGCGAAATGTTCTGGCAACCCACGCTAGCTGAATTTTGCGGATGTGCTTGACCTTTACTTTTGGATTTCATTTATGAAGCACAGTTCACCAATAAAAAATTGGATTTCAAATCTTCTCTTCTTACTGTATTCAATTGATTAGTATGCACTACAATTTTTTAATATCCTAGAATTCAAATTCTTTATCAGGAGACCTTTAGCAGATATGACATTAAAATGCGATTAATTCGATTAATTAATTACAAAATCCTGTAATTAATTCAATAATTTTTTTTAATTGACTGACAGCACTAGTTTATTATCACAGCAGCCGTTGACTTTCGCTCCCAACTCTCATGAAAAGTAAATAATCAACATTCCCAACTTAGTCTCTGTTCATTAGCTGTAGACCAGCAGCTGTTGCCTCAGCAACATCAACACAAGCAAAAGAACAGCGAAACCTGTGTGTCTGCAACGTTACCGTTAATCCAGACTCCTGCACAAACCTTCTCTTTGTAGGAAAAGACATGATGAAGAATCAGACCGTCATATGTTCACCTTTTAACACTGACAGGAGCGCCGCCAATACATTCACGCTAGCATACGTCGGAGTACCAGGAGTACACAACTACGCGAGAAAACTTCCATCGGTTCCTGAAAGTTGAGAGGTTGCACTTCACATCCAAGTTGCTGTCATTACGGTAATGACTCGCCAGCTTCCAGCAAAAGAGCGAACTGGATTACCGTAATGACATGGCTGTTTCCAACCGATGGACGTTTTCAGATAGCACAAATAGTCATGTAATTAGGTACTCCAACGTGCCGGAGACACAGTCGGAGTTATGGGGTTCAACACAAACCTTTGCAATGTTGTTCTTGTTGAAGGCTTCTTGGAGAAGACTGAAGTTGTGCTTATAGTCACTGTCAACTCGTGCATCAAACTTCACCTCGGTCAGGTCAACGGAGCCTCTGACGACCATGTCCATGATCTGACAGTGACACGCCCCTGGAAGACCGGACACACACGTCATCACAACATACTCGTCTAGGAATGTTGGTCTCACTGTGGACCCGTCTGGTTTGTTGCGTTTGGTAAAGTAAAAATAAAGTGAAATGGATTGACACTGCTGGGCCGACTCATCGGTCTCAACTGTGGACAAACAATGCACCTGAGCCAATCTGCCGCACATCGATGAAGGTCGTCTTCAGCAGGTTGTTGAGCCATCTCAGTAAGCTGTAGCGGTTAGCTTTCGAACAGGTCGACTCTGGAGTCACGATCGGCGAACTTGACATCTTGGAGCCCTGAAGTAAAAAAACCAAAAACATTTTAAGAATAATGACAGGAACTGAGTGTGTGCGTGACACAAATTGATTAAGAACTAGTGTGTGCACATTGACATTGTTGGATGTTTCTTTCCCCATGATCAGGAAAAATCACCGTTTCAGGCAAAGAGAACAGCAGTTGTGTTGTAACGATGGTAACGAGGATAGACACAGACTTATCTGCCGTGTAGAAAAATGTGGGAACAGATGAGGCCACACTAGAGATGCACATTGAGTGTTTTCGCACCGATAACTTAGTGTTTCTCAGTAATACCATACCATACAGATACCATAACCAGGAACAGTTTAGAAATAAGTGAGTTCTGTTCTGTTTCTCTGTTTCAAATGAAAACTTGAGACCTACTTAAGTGCATAATAAAAAGACAATCAGGCAGTAGTGAAGTGAAAATGAGAACTGAAGACATTTGGGAGGTAGTCACTCAATCGGTCGAGGCTGTAAGAAAGTGTCGCTGGCTAATTCAGTTGTTCGCATGTTGCATGTAAAAAAAAACGACAGACAAATAATTAAACTCTTCATTTTGATTACAAAAGAAACAAATAATCTTTGTAAGATTTTGTATTTTTGCAGTGCTGGTAAACTCTTTTCCAAACAGGAATTTATATTCCCCCATTTGTTTGTGCAGTGATCACCTCCAGCCCCTCAGTGGTTCGGGGTCTAATCTCTTGTGGACACTGAAGCAGCTGAAGCCACGCCGCCGCTGACGTCCTCTTTGCATCTGTGAAATCTCGCGTTATCCATATTGTTTTTTTACCGCGAACGCAGCCGGCGCAGAGTCGCTAACCTCACTGTGACATAACGTTCTCACTGAACTCACACACAAGTACATTTACAAATCATTGTTTCTTTGGTCGTTTCCTTCATGTTTATTTCGTGAGGATTTTCTTACAAAAACTAATGTCATGACGGTGGACTGTCCGATCTTCATATTACAGCCACCGGCAGCAAGACTAACTCAATGAAATCAGTGCTCGTAGTAATTAGGAAGTGAACCCCCCGGACCCCCGTCCTCTCCCACACCGTCTGGTGCGGTAAAAGCCGGTCTTTGTGTTGTGAGGCTGCACTTTACAAACAACCGGGACAATCAACAGTGTTATTACACTACTCAATGGGCTCTCGTCCGTTACTACACAAAGTCACATTCGTGTTTGTGTGTGCGCGCTCTCGTATTATTATTACATTCCAACAGAACTGTCACGTTTTAAGCGACACAAATGGCCGCTAACCTTTTCGGCTCCCACCCAGTCCTTTGGCCGCATCTCCGTATCGTGGTACAACGTGGCAAATTAAAACCTAACAAGTTTGAATAAGTTACAGACGGAAACATCGTAGCAGAAAGAATAAATTATTTTTTTTAGTATTTTCTAACGAACCAAGCGGCTATCGAGTTAGAAGCTAGCTGACACACGCTCCGATTGTGAGAGAAAAAAAGTGACTCGAGTTACAAAGTGAGTCAACTTGTTGTCACTGGTTCACTGACACTTCGTAAGCAGTCATTCATGACCCATATCGCGATTATTGAGCTAATTCGAACACATTTGGGTCGTTGAAAAGCTGCATTAATGGCGGCCGCAGGCTGGGAGGAGGCCTGTTTCCGAGTTACGACTGTAACTGCGGTTCCATGAGTCCCGGATGACCGCTGTTCTCGTTCTCGTCAACTAGGTTCCCGCAGCGGGAAACAATCGTTCACCTACTAAACTGAAATGAAACACAGAAGTATCTGAGCCAACATGGCCCCTGTTCGGTCCGTTTTGGGAACTCGTCAGCGACGTCAGACGAGAACACCACCTGCCCACCGACCAGGACGTGATGGCCGGTGAGCAGCTCCAATTGATCGCTGATTCCGCGCCCTTAACGCCCATCCAACCTTAACTACGAGAGCAGCTCATAGCGAAAAATGCAAATACGACTTTCGGATGTGAGCAGTTTTAAACTATGACCGATTTGAGCCAAAAACCTTTGGTGACGTCATCGTCCTGCGAACCAAGATCAAAAATCCTCCTCGATCGCTGCTTCCGCCAATAAAACATTAAAAACAGCCGTTTTGCCGTGTATTGCATTCACGTGACAATTAATCACATCCGTATTTCTGTGACAACTCTGTTTAATCGATTTTTTTGTTGTTGTTTTTCTGTAATTCTTTCTGATTTTTTTTATTTTATACTCAGCTGCAGTCCAATATCTTCATCAGTCTCCGATGGTCTCTTGAGTCACCATGTAGCCTGAATGCATTTCAGATGCATCATCTTGTATTCATGGAGCCATATACTTTATGTGTTATTGATGCTGGAGAAACATTGAAACGTCCAGCAGATCCAAATGAGCTTTTCGTCTGCACAACTGCAAACTCTTAAGGTGCCTACATAAAGTCGACAAACTTATGATAACACCATCTAGACTTAAAGACAGGAGGATCTCTCAGTGTCTCAACCCCAAAAAGTCGGTGTCGGCGTACATCCTGGTTGTTGAAGGGTTTTGTGTTGATGAATACCCTCTTGCACTCAAGTTGATTGGCTAGATTCTGAGGACCTGGTTGTGTCTCCACGTGTATCTGCCTTAATTGAGCTGGTCCTGCAGCCAACCAGGATGGGCTCACGTGTTGGAGAGGTTGTGCACAGGGGGTGAGATGTTGGGCTTGTGCTATGGCTTTGGAGCGTCTGGCTGCGTCCTCCTGTCAGCGCACCTCCTCCATCACCATGGATTGACGTTCGGTGGCAGATGGCTTTTGCCAGGGGTGTGACAGCCTCAAGGCCAAAGCCTCCTCTGCCTTGTTGGAGTAACCCAAATGGGGCCTGTAGCACTGCTGTGGCCCACTGTTGCTAGGGTAGGAGCGGCACCTCTCGCCCCAGGGCCTGGGATTCGGTGAGGGACATGTCCAGCCTCATATGACCACTTGAACTGTTCAACCAGACTAGTAGTTGGCATTGACAGGGCTCCGTCGTTGTAGAGTCCACGCTAATGAGGTATTGGGAAGTCCCTGCGACTTCCTCTCGTGAGAGTTCACTGGCCTTTCCAGTCATGGGCATAGCTAATCCAAACCCCAGACATGGTCACTGGCCAGACAAGTCTGGGTAGCATCCCAACTGATAACATCAGAGCATCAGTTTCCCTGGAGTGCAGTGTTGTCGGTTTGCTGGAGTGCGTTAGCCATATCCTGTTGGAGTTGCTGAAGTTGCTGGGTGTATTTGAGGTCTGCATTATACCATCGTCCAGCGCTCTTGATGGGCCTCTTAGGACTGTTGGAATTGGTCATTGCTGATGTAGAACTGCTCGCCTGTTGGCTTTTGACGACAGAGACGCTGCATGACGTACTTGGATTGAACTCCATTCTTGCCACTGGATGTTTGCCTGGAGTTTCTGAAGCAAACATCTAGAACATGGGTTTGTTGTTGTGATGTTGGCCGCGTCGTCCATGTAGGCTCTAACTGGCAGAAGACGCAGCCCTGTTGGTCCTCTCACCTCCCACCCCCAATGAGGCCTGTATGATCAGGTTCATTCCCATGACGAATGCCAGAGGGGACGTTGTGCAGCCTGCCATGATGCTGCCAGACAGTGGTGTTGTTCTCAGATGTTACACAGAACTGGAGATCCTGGAAGTAGCTCTTGACCAAATCTGTGATGTGGTTTGATACGCCATCCACAAGGTCTTTTGAGGGACTGAACCAAAGGTATTAGCAAGATCAGAGAAAACCATGTGTACGTAGGTTTCCCTGTTCCTTTTTGTCGTTTGTATCTGGTGTCAGATGATATTGCATTGGATATGTGGGACAGATTTCTTGAAAGGACATACTGTAGATGTGCAGGAAAGTATTTGCTTCTCATGGTGAATTAAAATCAGTGTGTTTACGTGTATGTTTCAGACATGCAGATAAAACCCTCGGCTGTTAGATGAAGATGCTGCCATACAAAGAAATAAAACAGGTTTGCAAACAGCAGGATTAACAAAAACTGAGCGCCTGGGTTTTGGTTTTGTAACACACGATAACAATGACTCAGCTCAACACAAAGGTGTCACACAGTCCACAGGAGTCAGAAAGACTGTGTATAGTCTATATTCTCTACTGTTTCACTGAGTGTGCTGGAATACATACAATATGCAGATTGTGAGCATATATAACAAAAAACGGCATTAGAGCAGAACCTTGCTGATCCAGTTAATGTGAAACAGAGATCGCAGGGTAGCCCTATAATATATGTGAAATATTGATCTTCATTGTAGATGTTTTCAGTCAGAATGTGAATAATTTAATCACTCGTTCTGTGAACATGTTTAAGTTGTTGAGCGAGACGCTGACGTGAAACAATTCATGGAAGCTCAAGAGACAAATGTTCGTCAGCAAACTCAAAATAACTACCGTCCATTTGCCAAGACTATCATAGAATATATGTCAGTGAAGTATGTTTTGAATGACTAGTCAGGGTCATTTTGAACCGGGAATGGGGTTTCATGATAGAAATGATGAGAGCATATCTCTCTTACATATTGCAACAGAGATAACGGTGTTGCGGAGGTCCAGGGGTTAATGTCCGTCTGGATTTATGTTCAAGATCAGTGGTGGAGTAACTGTAAATGACTGGTTGGAGAAGGCCACAGAGTGTGTGTGTGTGTGTCCAGGGGCACTGATGTTCATGACACCTAATTTATGGACTTATATGAGGGAGAAGAAGCCTCCACATGATAATGCTTTTACAGCGTGAAATATTGTTTTAATACTGAAAACCACAAATTGTCTCTAAATGTCTTTTCATGATGTCATATGAGGACGGCTCCCGGCCTTTGTGACACCATCATCGATGAGTGCTGAGCTCCTGCCCTCAGAGGGGTCAGCTGGGGTCAGGGCAGGCTTTGTGCGAAGCAGCCCATCCTCCAACGGAGGAGGAGGAAAGAAAGTCATCCACTGGACGGTCACTTCCTTCACGGCTGGTGTTGGTGTCAATTGGAAAAATTTTTTTTCCTGGAGGCAAATGTTTTGGTTACAACAGCTCCAGCCTCTCACTCTCACTGTATATAAAAATATAAGAGTGCACATTAATTAAAGTCAAATAAAATATACAGCATACCGCACACACACACACATACACACACACACTAACTGGCTCAGAACAACAAAAATGGCGTCTACCGTGTTCCTTTGGTTATTTCTATGTAGAGACAGCGGATCGGTGGTAACTCTATTACTCGATACCGACTCGATCCACGATGTGACTGGCCCAACCAGAGTTTGGATTTTGCAGCTTGCGAGCTAACAAAGAGTGTCTCTCCACTAATTATTAAACTAATTTTAACTAATTTAACATTTTTTTTAGATGTACCTGTATTCTTATTATTATTATTATTACAGTTATTTTTGTAAAGAAGCTAACTAAACCCCTTTGTCCTTCAGACAGATGAGGAGGACATACAAGTGAGGTGACTTAGGAGGAGGCGAACGGGGCCAAAGGTCAGTGGAGGTTCCGGGGACAAAGCTTGGAGGACAGAGGCTGACAGGGTCGATCGGACGTGTGAGGCCGCCGTGGCTGTGTGGATGTCAGCGCTCGTGGGGGGGCCACTCTCAGCATGTCACAGTCAATCAGGAGGTCAGAGTGAGATCTGTGGGGCGTTGGTGCGGCTCGTTGCTGCACCGTCGATGAAACAGCCGGCGCATGACCGTCAGTAGGTCAGAGTTCGGAGGCAGGTCGGTGAAAGGACCAGTAGAACTTGTCGCGTTGGTTCCGGTTGCATATGCAGATGTTTTGTCAGATAAAGCTCTGGCTATGAGCGGTGCACGGGGGCCACTGGGGTCACCTACAGGTTTCCTTTGTGTCTGTTTCCTCTGGGCCCCTCGAAGACCCCCGACTGCAGAGGAACGTTCAGGACTGCTGGTTCTGCTTTGCTTCAACCCGGACTTTTGATAATGTTCAAATGGCTGCAGGAACACGTGTCGCTGTAAAACTTCACCACCCTCAAACACAAATTACAGATGTTGAGCATCCAAATATCCGAGTAGGTTGTAGAATCTTTTTACTCAACAATTTCTGATGATTCCGTACACCTACAAGAACTGTTGCCTGTCACTATACTGACAATATTTGTCATATTTCAAATGTCTCAAAGCCATAAAATCTCTTCACACTTAAAATAGAACATATGACTTTGGAAAAGTGATTTGTTTTGTTATTTTTCATTTGTTTCAAACAAATTTTCACTTAAAAAAAGTATACAAATCTCCCAGTGGAACAAGAGATCCTCATTACAAGCAAAAATCTTGCTCCATTGGCAGATTTTTCTGTTTATTTCAAGTGAAAACTTGCATGAAACAAGTGAAAATTGTCTAAACACAACTTTGGCTTAGAAAATAAACATGTTGAGCAGAAATAAGACAAATATTCTTGGTAAGATTTTGACTTTTTTCAGTGCACTGTGCTCAATGTGAGAACTTAGTCATGGTAATAGACTAAATACATGTTTTGATCTAGAAACAAGAGAATCACATTGTCACATCATCAGCCCTTCTACAACTGAAACCTGAAACCTGTCAGCTGTTCTCCTCAGTCGTTTCAAGAAATAAAGTAAATGTCACAAATAAAAAGACAAATCACTTCTAAAAGCTGAAAAAGATCAACTCATCCTCTCCCAGCAGCTTGTCCCACTCCTTCACTGACCTCTAGTGGTTCAACAGCTGACCTGCTGCAGCATCATCCACCAACAGCTGCACACACCGTGGCTGTCAAACATCTGTCAAACATCTGTCAAACATCTGTCAAACCATTGTCCATCAGAATCTACTCTGCGCTGCATAAACCTCAAAATCTTTGTCTCATTTCTCGTCAAATGTCTCATTTCTAGTCATAAACACTTAAAATCAGACATGTCACCTGGAAAAAGTAACTTCTTTTTAGACATTTTCACTTGTCTCAAGCAAATTTGCCAGTTGTTTAAAAAGAAAACAACTGCAAATTGTTTTCAACAAATATTTCAACATTTTTAAGTCAATATTCACTTGCTACACTGCCAAAATTCAAAATCTTACCAAGGACATTTGTCTAATTTCTAATCGAAATGTCTAATTTCTAGTCTAGAAAAAGGTAAACCATGTAAACATTGATGTAAATCATGTATCGTTATCTACACTCAGACAGAAATATGCTATGACTCTGTAGCAGTGGAAACAGAATCGTAAATGAACAATAGATTTGAATCTGTCCATCACAGCAGGTTGAACGTGGCTCCGAGCCGGGGTTTGTGAGACTGGTTTGGAATTCAGGAACTGATGTTTGTTTCGTTCTGGCTGTGAGTTGTGTGAAGACAACCGTGTGTGTGTGTGTGTGTGTGTGTTAAAGGTCAGGTCCAGACCACAGGGCGGTTAGCCCAACGCCGGCAACAACAGGAAGCTGACAAACGACTCACAGAGTGTCTGTGAAGATCACTGGCTCTGCTTTGTCCCCAGAGCGCTGCCACTTCCTGAGCTGCTTCCTCTTTCTAGTGAGGCCACCTCGGAAACACACACTGCAAGAACTCTAAATCGTATCAAGAGTATTTGTCTTAATTCTCATCAAAATATCTCATTTCTGGACATCAAATCTTTTTTTCACTCATTTCAAGCACATTTTCCACTTGAAATAAACAGAAAAAGCTTCCAGTAGGATATGTTTTTTTCTTGTAATAAGAAAAAAAAACACTTCACAGAGAAAGAGTTATGAGTAGGGTCCGGTGTATGGGTACGGTGTACAATGTAGGGTACGGTGTAGGGTACAGTGTACGGTGTACGATGTAGGGTACAGTGCACGGTGTAGGGTACGGTGTACGGTGTAGGGTCCGGTGTATGGGTACGGTGTGCGATGTAGGGTACAGTGTACGGTGTAGGGTCTGGTGTATGGGTACGGTGTACGGTGTAGGGTACGGTGTACGGTGTAGGGTCCGGTGTACGATGTAGGGTACAGTGTACGGTGTAGGGTACGGTGTAGGGTGTAGGGTACGG
>CAAKHB010004919.1:0-13829 GCA_901007665.1 Aeoliscus strigatus
GCACAGAAAGTCTGTAACCTTATCATGGCTGGAAGGGTCAAAGATATGAACTGAAACTGCTGTAAATAATATCCTCATTGTGTGGGGACAGAGGAAGAGAGATGGCGGACAAAAAGAGGAGGACAAGGAAGGAAAGATGGAGAAAAGGTCAGCAGAGGCAGAATAACTTTTGGGTGAGAAGTAAAATGAAACTGTAAGAAAAATAGAAAACCTACACCTTAACTAGAATTTGGATGTAAATTAGCCTTATTTTCATTACACTTTTTTGTTTTCTTGTTGACAGTTAGCTGTTGTGTTAAAGACATACTTTTGCAGACTGTCACTGCATTGAACATGAGAATGGCCCAACATGGCCCGTTTGAAGCATCTACTCTACGACCGGGCTACGTTACAGGACCATCATTACCATGTGTCATCGTGATGATGTTCATCATCAGCATATCAATGTATTGCACGAGCCAGAGTGTTTTATTTTCAGCTGGGAGCCAACAAGGCATGTGTCTGGGACATTTCTGAAATGTGCCCCTGCACTGTCTGTGCAACCTCCTACTAATCCAGTTAAGTCACTTAGATCGACAGACTGAAGTTTCAATGACACAGATATGAGTCGGTTCTGCCACTGATGACTTCGGCCAATTCAGTTATATGACAAACACACTTGCACAACAAGCTTGAATCAAACACATCATCGCACACATCACTGCAGGGGGAACCGAGTCAGAAACTAGATTAGCAGCCTTGCCTGGTGGAGGAGTTCCTGTTCTGTCAACTCACTTTGTTCTGATAATCCTTGACAGAATGAAATGTATTAAATTATGATCTGTCTGCAGGGGAGGCACTAAAGAATGTTAACACCTGCAAGGAACTTGACAGCCATTCCGATCCATATAAAGTGATTTTGTCCTTGATGATGAAGAAAACACTCATTCAGAGGGAGCAGTAGGAACATACTTCACAATGTTCTCAATCTGATCTGACAGGTGACACAGGGTCAGAACACAGTTCTGATGCTGTGCAGCTCACAGAGGCAACTGGTTCCTTGTGGTGTGTCGCCAGCGGAAAGAAGCTACTGGACACAACAAATGACATCTGAGCACAATTTCTGAGAGAGTTTGGAGAAAGATAGATAGATAATAGATTATATATAGGTACCATGTGTCGGGACTTTAATGTAACAACATCTAGTTGAGCTGTCTGAATATGTAAAATGAAAAATAAATTTTAAAAAATATAAATTTTACTCAAATTTACTCTTTTCCTATTGAAAGAAAAAACTAAAAAACATGTTGGTAAATACATTTGTAATTTCCATTTATATATAGTAAAGGCGTGTTGTCACAAGTTAAATAACTTTTTTTTAATTTCTAAAATCTAAATTGACAGCTTCAGGAGCCAACATTCTCTACAGTGTTCCAGTACAGACCCATATATTCAACTCTGATTGTCCTGCACATTTCCATACACAACACATGGCTATCAGGTTATATGAAGTTCCTACAATGGTCATTATGACCTTTGGCGATCTCGAATGAGATTGATGTGGGTCCGAATTTCGAGGCGAGATGTGAAGTTTGAATGGAGCCTTCAGAAACTCTGCTGCAATGGCTGAACCGATGGACAGAAAAACTATTCTGTGAATAGTTTGTGAATGTATGTAAGGTGCAAAAAACATGACAAAGTGAGCACGAGGGAGATGCTTTCATTCTGAGATGGAGGGATACGTATCGAAACAGGGTGAGCTCACACAACCTTAAGGCAGGAGCTCCGAATGAATTCACTGTATAACCTTGTAGATACCCAGAGCTGCTAGACGACAGCTAGAAACGAATGAATAAATTCCAACTCGAAGCAGATAAGTACACTGTATCCTGCTTTATTCCTGCCGCAAGATGGATTCATGGGATATTTGTAAGGCTAGAAGTGCTACAGACAACAACTATAAAAACTTCTTCTGGAACATCCCATTATAAAATAGGGGGACCGTAATGTAGACTACAGACCATAAAGCGGTACCATTTTCTATGTGACAAAACCGCCTACGTACTTCACATGTCCTTATGAGTCACCTCATGCACATCATTGCGCCACAAAGACTCACTTGCTGCTGAATGTGAGCATGAAAGGGTGAATAAGGAATCACTGGAAAGGGCTTTGAGGCTGCTAGAGCAGAAAAGTGCGATAAAAAACGCAGGCACTTAGTTTTTGAAGATGATCACTGCATCATATTGGCCGATCACAGACATGCTTCTGGATTCCAGTATAAGTGCACGACCGACGCCACTCTACATCCTCATCACACACTCTTCAATCAATGTACAAGTATCACCACTTGACATGTCAGAATCAGAATCAGAAAACCTTTACTGTCACTGTACCTTACTCAAGGTACATCATGTGAAACAGATGATGCATAATCAGGTGACACTATAAACAGGCCTTAGAGTTAAATACATGTTCTTTTGACATTTGGTGAGGAATAAAACATAACGTATGATAAAGGAGGGAATCAACTTTGCATTTAATCCATCATCTGTCAAACTATTACAGCAGGAATGGTTAGAGGATGGACGGCACCCGTCATTCTTCCAGACTCTTCCAGAAGTCTAGACTCCGATCGGGTCCAGACTGAGCCACGGCGCTCAGAGACAGAGACGAGTCTTGGCAGATCCGATTTTTCCTCAGCAGCTCGTTGCCCTGAATCTTTGCAACATGCTCACAGATTGGTAATAAAAGAAAATTTGACATTAGAATTGTCAATACAAAGAGAATTGGAAAGAAAAATACTGTCCTCCCACACTCCTTAAAGACGACGATGCTGCCTTTGTCCATAACCCTGCTAATGGTGCACTCTCACTCAAGCACAGAGATGTCAAGAAGTGCTAAGGAAACACAGATCTCTGTCAAGGACAACAGATTATATGCAAATCCACAGCTGACAGTGAAGCAAGAACTAACTTTACAGTTACTTGATGTACATGAATGTTTAAAGCCAACCACATCATTATCGTCAATGACACCTCCCTATGTTGAACGCATCTGAAGCTCCCATAAATGTGAAATTCAGTCAAAACAAGTCACTGGGCTGCTTCAGGGCCGTTCAGGTGGTGAGCCAGTGTAGGCGAGTAATTAGATGACTAGCAGCTAGAGGTCAGGCTGTTTTAACCCAATTTGGAAGTAAATTCAGCGAATTATCACAGCCGAGTAAAACATATTTGGCAGTTGTTGCTGGCTCCAACTTCAACATATGGTTTGTTAATTTATGAGCAAACATAAATTGTTCATTTGATTTATGCACAAAAATCCAAAGCAAAAGAGCAAATCAGACACAACAGCAGGACACATTATATTGTAAATAACATAATCAATTTAAGTGTTTGATCGCAATTCAGAGATAATGACATCATCCTTCTGTGCTGTGAACGGGTCCTGCTGCTGTCTAAAGAACAAAATGTTCATCCCCGGTATTGTTTGTTGGTGCGTTGGTTCTTCGTGCTGACACTTGGGGTGAATGTGCTCCTGGGTTTCATGTTTTGAATAAGAAAATCGTTGCCTATTAACTCTATATGTTTGGTTCTAACGTGAGTGTGTGAATTAATCACATACACATACATATAGTCTGATTGTGGACTAGTCAAACTTACTTAAGCATTTAACTTTCAATTCATTTGAGGAAAGAAAATTGCAGCTCTGGCGCTGCAGTAAACATGATGCGCAATCTCTGATGTCCTGAGAATCCCTGAAGAGAAGCGTGGTGCTTTTGCAGAGTAAATGAAAAGTCATTTTGTTTTCCCCAGTGTCCTGCATTCATGGTTTTGCAGCTACTTAAAATGAGTGTGTGCTTTCAACATGTACGTTCAGGATATGTTCTCTGTATACCGCTGCATATTGGCCTGCACAAAACCCCTCACCTTCACATTTCAGTGTGATCGACATCGACATGATCGACATGTGATTAAATGTTGGTCGTGTTCTGGAACCATCTGGATCCTGCAATGTGCTGAAGGATTCATACTCATAGTGAGACAGGGACATTTTCAGCATCTGTGTCTAGAACTCCACAACAGCAGCAGTGGACTGTCTCTGTGGACTAGTGGTTAGTGGGTCTGTCTGTTAACCCAAAGGTTGGGGGTTTGCTTTTTGTTTTACTATTGAAATAAAAAAAGAAAATGAAGAAGAAAAGAGAAAAAATAGAGTTTAGAGGTCATGATTTGTGAAAGGCCCATTTTGGTAATCAATGAATTCATTGGTGAAGATGAAATGAATGTAGGAGAATAATATTGGGTGGAAATCACAATGTGGGTGTAAATGGGGTGCTTGGTGGAGGTCTGGCTCCTCCGAGTGCTGTGTTCAAATGCGCAATTTTAAATCAGTATGGAGGGCAGCGAGCTACAAACATCAAGTATCTTTCTTCAGACAGCAGCCATGTGGACTGAACGTCCTTCTTCACATCATGTGCAGCGTGGCAATATTTGACGGACGCTCTTGTCCACAAACTTGATTCCAAGAAACAAGTGAAGGTGTCATGACAGTTTCAGCTTTTGAGTCACACCTATGAGCATTAAAACGGCTTCTGCATGTGAAGTCCATCTCTGAAACACATTTTCTCTCGAAAGCATACACAAGATGAATATGTAAATACAGAAAAAAGATGCAATAATGTTCTGCACATTCTTTGTGTTAGAGCTGAACATCGAGGAGATTCCTCTGACACCTTTTAAGTGTCAGAAAGGCTTTTGCCAAAGCAGGATCCAACCCTGCAAGCCAGCACCTCTGTGCTGAGGTAAATATGAGCGAAGGTGAAGATTAGCGCCAGAGGCGTTTGATGATGCCGACAGGCCTAATAGAGTTCTACAAATGTTTCAAAAGGCCTCGACTGCTGGTCTGAGAGGAGAAAAAAGGCAAGAGGGGGAAACGAAATAACCACTGCACTAAAATATTCCACAGAGAGCAAAGTGTTTCAAAAAGTGCTGTGGGAAAGCGTTGGAGCGTTACTGCGGTTTGCGAGAGAGAGAAAACAGACATCTCTCTCATCCTGATCTAAAAGTTTTTACTCTCTCAGCTGCCTCCTTCCCCAGCGCAGGGGAGAGAAAAAATAGAAAGCAGACGGGAGGAGGTGAGAAGGTGACGAGGAGGTCTCTGCCTACCTCAGAACGGAGATCTCACCTTGAAAAGGCCTCTGCCTCCTTGATCAATCGTTCATCCTTGTCCCCCAGCAGCCAGCCTCACATCTTCTATCCCTCCCACCTCCTCTTATCCTCACCCCTCTTTGGCATTATACACCTGGAGAAATGCCTGTTACACTGAATCACTCAGATGCTGTTTACAGACCTACCTGCCATTTTGCTATCTGCCTCTCTCTGTAATAGGAGAGCAACAGATATCTCACCGCCGCTGCCACAATAAAAACCAAATACTGCACAGTGTGCTCACCAGAGGCGATTGCTCTCAGACTGCAAGGGAAGCTCTGTGTCCTCTAAAGCAGAAAATTCACATTTCGTTCTTCAGAATCAGCTGTTTCATCGACGCTTGTCAACGATTTTCTTCTCATGCGTTCCCGCATCTTTGTGAAAGTGAGTGGATCTATTTACTCCGACAAGATCATCATTTTTCCTCTCACTTTGGATATTGGATGGTTGAAGTCGCTCGGCTAACACGGAATTGCAGCTCTGAGATCCGTGATACAGTGTTTTCTTTGTTTACTTCAGGTGACAACGACTCAACGTGAGTGGATCTTGTTACCTCAGTAACTCAGACAAGATCAGCATCATTTAACCACTCACTTTTTTGGACGGTACTAATCACTTGACACACCAGGAAGTGCCACTCCAGAATCTCTTCTTCTCCATTTTTTGCAAATTACAGCACCACCTAGAGGCCTGGAGGATGAACAGCAGCCTGTGGAGTTGTTTACAATGGATCCATTTGTATGTAAATATTCTTGATATGATGCTTGGCACATATCTGTTTTGATTCGTTCATTCGTTCATTGATTTTGTTGCAGCATTTTCCAAAAAAGGAACAGAGGCAGAGCTTATGTATTAATAAGTTGGCAACTGTTACGATGAGCTTCCCCTGTTTTAAAGACAGCAGCCGCCACTGGTGTTCACAGTTTGTACCCTCCTGTTCGGGCACTGTATATTTATGCACATATGGCCCCATCGAAAAACACAGCACATGAAGTATTCGCTCAGCACACGTTACTGTGGCTCAGTGGTGCTGACAGACACTTTAATCCAATCTGTTGTTGGAAATAAGTTAATTAATCTTGTCCACTTTCTCTCATCTCTCTCGTTCTTCATCTTACATTTGCTCTGTCGCTTGTCCAACCTGGGTCGCCCTTCAATCCCTCTCCCGGTCAACTCTCTCATTTCATCTCCTCTCCACAGAGGCTGAACTCGCCCTCTGAGTGTCACCTCTTCTCTATTTTTGTCTCTCTGAATTTCACTGAGACAAGAGCATTAAGAATGAGGGCCGGCAGGGATATTTCTCTCTGAGCTCTGGGGAAAGAATGCAGTGCTTATACATCTTCATGCCTTTAACTTTCATGCATTCTTCACAGCATAACAAACTGTCTCACTCCCGCTCTGTTGGTAGGATAATGACAGGCATTTTCACACTGTGGCCATTTTCAAACCAGGCGTTTGTTTGTTTGCTGTAACTTTGCGAGATGAGGAATAAACCCAGGAAGCTGTCGCTGTCTTAATGAAAGTCACAAAGAGAGAAACAGTAAAAATGTGTCGCATGTGCGGATTATACACAGGAGAAACATCCGGATGAGCTTATCACAGCTTGACATTTCAAGCTGTTTAAGCATCAGCTGCCTTGGTATTTAAGTATTTCTTTTTGACAATTTGTAGATGTCCCTTGTTTCCTGCCCCACCTGTTGAAGTTGCATTCTTAGTTTGTACAGTTTGTATCATATTTCTGAGCTGCCTCGAGAATACGATGAACTGGTCATTATTGGTGACACACCTGCAGAAGGTGAATGGACATGTCAGGTCCTGTGCACCCATTCGTCGACTAGCTGTACCAAACTGCTGGAACTGGCTTATAAGGTCTCTTATTAGTGAAAAAAGTACAATTAATTTTGCAGTTACTGCAATAGTTTGTGGAATTGACATCGATGCTTCTGTTCCTCCGACAGCATCATAATGAACATGTACAGTAAGTACAATAGTCCTCATTACATAAAAGGTGACTAAACTCTCAGGTCTGACAAATAGTCTTGTATGGAAAAAAAGAGAGTGGGCCAGGAGATTAGAGAAACAAGAGACTATTGATATCTCATTCAACCATACTGGATGTATAAAACAACAGGTTTCAACCACACAGATATGAAATAGGAATCTCAGAATACTAATTAATGGTGTTGATCTTGTAAAGATTTCCCAGCAGCTCTTCATTGTTTTACAGAAAAATAGAAAAATCTGTCGAAATTGTTTCCATGGTGGGTGATTACAGTAACTACCAGGAGCGAGTCAACAAGGCCTGTTGTAATGTAAGATACTACAGGCAGTGGACCTGCATGCAATAAAAAGGACAGTGGAAGATAGGAGGCTGACAAACCGTACCAGTCCATTGCTTTTATTGGGCAATGTAGACATAGACCATTACTCAGGGGTCATTACACAAAATGATTCAGATACATTCCAGTATCGACAATTACGGAAACATCTGTCGGTTTGTGCAAGTCAGCATTTCAAATTCATTCGATTCACACTAATGTCATCACAGCACAGGTGTTAGTAGCAGCACCAGTAATGAACATATGCATGTTTTGAGGGAGGTTGCTGGGCTTTCGGCCACTCGTCTAACAGCTGTGTAAAGCACTGCGTTGCTAATACCTCTTCACCTTTGCACAGGTTTATGGTCTCGGATCAGCAGGCTCAGTAACAAGGCTGACAGAGGCTTCTAACAAGTCAGGAGGCAGGCAAACAGATGAACCTGCCAGCGACTGTGTGTGTGTGTGTGTGTGTGTGCATGTGCGTGTGCGTGTGCGTGTGCGTGTGCGTGTGCGTGCGTGTGTGTGTGTGTGTGAGAAGGTGGGGGTGGCGGCGTAATGGGAATCATTCAGTCAAGCGTAGCTGAACATGCTAGCCCGGCTCACTGGGCTCTTCACCACTCATGTCATATCCTGTATAGAAACACCAAAGCTACAGCACTAACTTATGGTCTTTCACACAATATCAAAGTGGTAAAAGAGCAACATGATTCCAGTTTGTACAGACATTTGTGCTCCAGACCTGAAGAGCCTAAAGAATAAAATGTATCAGACTCTTCTCTCACTGACTCACTACATTGACTGACTGAGTGGATGAAAGTGTTGCACTTTGGTTAAGGGGAAAAGTTATTTTTTACCGTCTGGCAAAATTAGTTTCTGGTATAAACAAACGACTTTTCTGTTGATGAGAGCTTTGATTCCAGCTCTCGATAAGAACATAATTACACTTTGGTTTGAACATATTTTTTTAATCACATTTCCTCCAATAAACTAGATCATCTGGACCAGTTTTCAAAGTACTGTTTGCTGAATGATATTTATAATTCAGGGTTCCACTTTTTTTCCAAGTCCAACTGTGAAGTAAACTGCAGAAAACTGCAGAAACTTAAATAATATTGGAAATAATATTAAAAAGCAATATTGGAATGAATTTGCCTGTTTCCTTTATGCCTTGACACTAAAGTTAGCTGTGACGTGACACAGACATGATTTTCATACAGTCACTACTTATTCAGCTACTTACATTAACCGTATTATTATAAGAAGGATGTTCTTTTATCAAAAAAATAAATACTTCAGGCAAAAGAAGCAGAACACTGTAAAATCCAGTGTGGAATTATCACAGACAGATATATTGTTTGCCAAACAATGATCACATTTTTATCATCTTGAATGAAAAATAATCACAAATTGCGAATACCAGTATAAAGCAAAGTGACTAAGCTGAGAATAACAAAGGACAGACAGTTTATGTCATGTAACTGGACCATCAGAGAATTGTGACGATCCACATGCATGAGAACATGTTTTGAGCCAAAGGATGGTTAAATACAGTATATTCAACATGGTTTCCTTGATCCGCTGCCGCCATCCTTTCTTTACCAAAGCCTTGCATAATTCAGTTTAACAACCACGTTTGCAAATTGATAGCAGTACCAACATTATTGCTGTATGTGAAAGAGTAATAATAAAAATGGAACCGGAGGGATGTCGGCGCCCACATGTGCCGTGAATCTCGTTCACTCTGCTGGTGACAGCTGCGCTACAGTCTCAATAACATCTTCACGGTGCCTCATCATCCATCACAAATCGGGCAGATTCTTGGCTCACGGTCTGAGGCCAGCCACGTGGGGCTACGAGGCCTTTGGGGCTCCTCACCCTCTCTCTGCTGGGAGCGTACTAAACCAAAGCAGAACGGGTTCGATGTGTAAGCACTTAAACGGTATTGATGAGGGCTCCCACCTGCTGAACCCTGTGAAGCCTCAGAGACACTGAAGAGCAGTTTTCTGTGGATCAATGGCTCTCATCCAATCAGTAGGAGCCATGTTCCATGCTGTGAAGACACAAACTAGTTCAGGCTGTTGGTCAGAGCAGCAGGGATGTGGAGCTTTTAGGAAGCTCTTATGAAGTGAAAGCTCAGTTAGTCACCGGGGGCTGATATCTACTTGTCATCCTTCATCTTCACGACAGCAGCCCTATTAAAGAACATCCAAAAAGTGCCAGAGTTAAAAAAAAAAAAAAAAAACAAACCCTAACAGCTGTGTTTCATGTCTATTCAAGCACAAAACTCAACACCCATCTGGTGGGACGAAATGATGCAGTGGATTATGAAATAATTGAAATCTGTGAAAGGTCACTGACATGATGGTGGCTGACCTTAGATCAATAGCGGTGGGTTGGGTGACACTATTAGCGACGCCTGAGGCGATGGAGGATCACACAAAGCGATGGAAGGGTGATAGACGGAGTTAAAAGCAGCTAATTAAATCTAAAGATGAGACATGCAATGACCGAGGGGACTGAGACGAGCCAGCAATCCTCTGAAAACGACTTCCAATATTTTCCCTCGCACTTTCTTTGGTTTTCTTCTTCTCTCTTTTATCTCTGTTCCTTTTCCCCCTCACTCTGTCGTTTGATCTCTCCATGGCCCAAAGTCACCAGGCAGACAGGTTTCATATCTTTTATTCACTGTGTCATATGAGGGAGGGTGTCGGGGTTTTTTTTTTTTTTTTTTGAAAAAGACTCTTCTTAAAATAAATGAGGCCCTCTGAAGGCAAACACTGAGGATGACGGGGAACGACAGCAGCACTTCGAACAAGCGGCTGTAATTTGATTCAAAGTGTGTATGCGGGGCTCCATCAAACTGTGGCCACATGCGGTTATGGTCCAATTTTGTTTGAATACAAATGTTTTACTTTTGGCTCATTTACACTGAAGCACTCAGTGCGTGCTTAAACAGGAAGTATGAACAGAAATGACAAAGGTGATGACATGACAAGTGTTTCTGATTCATTCATTTCAACCAAACTATAGACACTGTGTGCTCCTTTGTGTCGGTGAACTTCCCAACTGTCTGTAATTCTCCTCCAGCCTGTCCATCATGCTTTGGATGACACCATCACCGCCAACACCACCACACTCATATAAACCTGCTCTGAGCTGCATGGGACCATGTGAGGATCTCTTCTTCTTCACTCCTCCAGCCCGTTTACTCTCCTATCATAACACATAAAACTAGCCTTTTGTCACTTCTTTCACTGTCCTGTTCGATGCTGGTCACAGACAAGTTCAAGTGGGTTGAAAACGTAATCAATAATCATCCATCACCCTTTCTTTTTCTTTTACTTTTAACTGAGGCATGAAACCTTTTGTGTCGTTTACGTTCAGATTGAACTAAATGTTAGCTTAATGAGGCAGGAAGAAAGATCACAAGCCAACCCCGTGTGGAATCGGTATTTTATTTCTAAAATGGAAGGAAAAATAATAATAAAAAAAACAGCAAACAAATAATAATGAAACACATTTTGTGGGTTAATGTGAGATCAGGCAAGAGGATGTTGTACACACTGTGTGTGTTCTGAGGCCCAATCAGGCTGAAGCAGTTGTGGTTGGGTCTCATCCTCCTGCTGCATAGAAGTATTGTTGGCAGACGAAGAGCGCAGCGATAGCACCACAGAAAAATATTTTCAGTTTTGAACACGCATCCAAATCCATTGAGTGCTGGATGGAGAAGCTGTGAAAAAGTACAAAGGGCTGCGTGTGTGTTATCAGTATATTTAAGGACCCCTGGGAGTGTTGAGTTTCTAAATGAACCAAATAACAATCAATATCTTTTTTAACGGTCTATCATCCAAAATAAGAGGTACCGACGAGGCTAAAAATACTGGCTAAAATACTGTCTTCCACTGCGGATTGACTGGCATGCTCACACACACCCACGAACTAATTGGAATTTCCTGTTTGGAAGACAAAGAGAGGTGGCTCTGTTTGTCACTGACAGCATGCTGGAAGGCTGAGCGAATTTGAATTCACATCGAGCGAGATTTAATTAGACCACTTTATACCTTTCAATGCGGCTGAATCTTATTTACATTAATTTTTGTGTTACTAAGCCTTCTTTCCTGTGGTTGTATTGGCTCCACTAATCTATCTTTAAAAAAAAAAAAGAGAGAGAGATAACATATGATGTAGTTAGATCAATGCTTCATTGATGTCATTGATTTAAGACGGCACAAGGCTGGTGGACCACACGGTCCACACAAAAAACGATGAAAGGAAGTTCAAACTCCATGCCATCAAATGTGTCCATTCCTGTGTACATAACTGTGATCCCTTCAGCAAACACACAGCAGATTAAAGAGGAAATAAAACCAGCTGATTCCATATTACAATGTTTGCAGCATGTCAATCACACCACTCTAAAACCTCCTTTGAATTGAACCTACAAAAACACATCAACAACATTCATGTGTGCTGGAACAAGAAGCCCTTGCAGGCAGGATTTATTGGGAGATGATCCACTGAGCGGCGATAAGGAGGAGTCGCCACATCTTATTCTCAGCTTAACTGAGAGACACAAAGCCTGCGTATGATATTCACATGGAATACACCTGCAGGATGTGAATGTTAAGTATCACAAAACAGCTGAGTAACGCTCAGCTTCCAACTTAGCCTGAATAAATTGTAGGAGCTCATGCCAGAACTCCTCAGTTACTTGCTGTTTTATCATAGTCCTCGATTTCTTATGTTCTTATATAAGTTCTTCAGTGTGTATTGTTGACTGTCATGTGCTTTTCATTTCAGTTGTTGAGCACTGTATCATCATTGTGCTGTTAATTGCTTGCAATTCCTCCATGGGAGCATCTTTCCCAGCGCACACTCGAGTGACGGACAGGCATTTGAAAAGTTGAGTAGTCTATGATCTTGATTGAGTGTGTCCTTGTTCCTTCCTTGTTCCAGCAGAATTCTCAGCAAGCGAGAAACAGACAGAAAATGAACCCCCGCTAGCAGCTAGGAGCACAAATTGAAACACACCCTTACTGATATTTGTATTGGTTGGCTGCTAAATGTGGTATAAGGGGACAAAACTTCACTGAGTGACGGCTCGAAAACCTGTTCTAAAACAGGCCAAATGGTCATTTGTCTACTCGCTCGAACTTTATTTATGATGCTGGTAATTTTAGTAATAAACCATCTGGTGGTAATGGAGTGAACTGCAGCAATATGAGACAAAAGCTGGAATTCTTCACTCTGCTGGAGTTTTAACAGACTCCCCCCATCTCTTGATGTTGTGATTTAATCTGTATTTGAATGACTCACTGTCATTCAGCATTTGAAGTATAGTTCTTCACTTGAGCAGCCCGTTTAATGGCTGGGGTGCCTTCGGAATATCTTTACCACGATCTATTTGACATATTGAGGGAAAAGCCTGAGATCTGTTACTAAGTCACCTGGAGCTACATGGTGCAGAAATTATATACTACAAACAGTAAAGTTTAGAAATACTCTGTGGTGAAAGTGTTGTGATATATCTTCTGTACATAATCATGACAGTGGCTGCCACAGGATGACGACTCCACATTAACCGCTAGTGATAAAAATCCTTAGTTATACCAAACCATCCATCCATCCATCCATCCATTATCGTCCGCTTATCCGGGGCCGGGTCGCGGGGGCAGCAGCCCAAGCAGGGACACCCAGACTTCCCTCTCCCCAGCCACCTCCTCTAGCTCTTCCGGGGGGACCCCAAGGCGCTCCCAAGCCAGCTGAGCGACATAGTCGCTCCAGCGTGTCCTGGGTCTTCCCCGGGGTCTCCTCCCGGTGGGGCATGCCTGGAACACCCCCCTCGGGAGGCGTCCAGGGGGCATCCGATACAGATGCCCGAGCCACCTCAGCTGGCTCCTCTCGATGTGGAGGAGCAGCGGCTCTACTCCGAGCTCCTCCCGGGTGACAGAGCTCCTCACCCTATCTCTAAGGGAGCGCCCCGCCACCCTGCGGAGGAAACTCATTTCAGCCGCTTGTATCCGAGATCTTATTCTTTCGGTCATGATCCAAAGCTCATGACCATAGGTGAGGGTAGGAACGTAGATTGACCGGTAGATCGAGAGCTTCGCCTTTCGGCTCAGCTCCTTCTTCACCACGACGGACCGGTACAGAGACCGCATTACTGCGGCCGCTGCACCGATCCGCCTGTCAATCTCACGTTCCCTTCTTCCCTCACTCGTGAACACGACCCCAAGATACTTAAACTCCTCCACTTGAGGCAAGGACTCTCCTCCAACCCGGAGGGGGCAAGCCACCTTTTTCCGGTCGAGAACCATGGCCTCGG
>CAAKHB010004919.1:27443-43026 GCA_901007665.1 Aeoliscus strigatus
TTTAATTAGTTTGGCACCTTCAACTTACATTTGGGAATAAATATGTAAATGAGACTGTATGAAGCCATGGCATGACATTCATAACATACTGTACATGTCACATGTTACTGGGGATCAACAGTGAGGATTGAAAAAAAAAACACCATGTCAGACTGGTGTTTCACACATCCACACTAAATCCTGTTTGTAGATGAAATTAAGGTTCAACGCATTTTTCTGTTGGGAAATTTAGTGCAAATCTAATCATCATGCTCAAAGTCTTGTGCTGCTCTCAGATTATCGCATGGAATCAACATTAGACAAATGTGATGGATGCAGTCATGATGTACAAATAAAAAGATTTTTTTTTTTCCAGTTTTTGTGACTCACTATTGAATTTGGAACAGTGAACACTTCAATCACAATTTAGAACACAAAGTCTGCAGAGTAACACCTGAGATGCTGCCTTCCCGGCAGTCACAGTGATGTGTCATTTCCCGATTCTGTCCCCACTGAGCGTAATATTACAAAGTTGCACTGCCACAAAACATTTGCTGGGTATTAGTGCTTTTAAAAAGCACGAGAATGGTCACAGCTTGTGAGCTAAATGAAAGTGGAGTTGCATGGAAATCAGCATGTCTTATCTGATGATTGAATTGTGTACTGAAAAATAAGTTGCAGAGAATTGTGCTCAGGTACAATAACAATTCTTTTAGCCTGTTCTGAAACAGTGGGGGAAAAGCATGTCACATGTCATCTGTGTGTGCATGAGACCAGAATCAGCAGAAATCCCTGTGTGGCAAGATGAACCTTTGATGAGCAGCAAAAACAGAAAATGGAAAACTGCTTGAATGAATGAATAACAGCTGAGAAGTTGTATTGATCTTTATTATTATTATTATTATTATTATGTTATAATAATGTTATTATTATAACATAATTATTATACAATTATTATTATTATTATTATTATTATGGTCACTTATTATGGTCAGTATCGTGACAGAGTCACAGAATGCTATGTTTGAAACAATCCTATCACTCATTTCTGCCTGTGTAATGATAATAGCACATATAAAAACAGTTCCTTCAATGTCCATGGACCAGTGATTCTCATTGAAGAGACTTTCAAGGATTTACAGTCCAGTCCCACTGCATTGAAATAAATCAGATAATCTGTTTTACTCATGTTTTATAGTTTAGCCTCCTTTCAACATGGTTTCCACTCACTCGCGGCTCAGTCTGACTCAGGGAGCTGATGGGAAGGTGACACTATTTTCATGTCTCCACCCTCAAAACAGGCTATTTCGGAAACTGAAAGCTCAAATTACAACTCCAGAAAACGAGGACTCCAGGAAATACTGCGCTATGAAGGTCAAGCACAGCTTATATTTTGCGAGAGCTAAAGTCTATGTGTGAGCGGGTGTGTAGACTGCTGAGTGATGAGAAATCTTGTTTCATATGTGGCTTGACGTAACGCAGGGCGTGTTATGGAAGTGAACTTGTCACCACCCTTCCAAACAACAATGAGAAACCTTTGAAGATGAGGCTGAGGCTGAAGCCTCCCCTGCAGTGGTGCCAATATACAGCAGCATCAGCCTCTGCTCCAAATGCAGACTCGGGCTGGATTCACAAACAGGTAGACAAAAACAAACCATGGCCAGCCAGAAGAGGTTGTGACATACTCAGCTTTTTCTAGTTAAGGTGGAGGTTTGAACACAATCATATCTGGCTTTGGCAGTGAGCAGGCGATGACAACTAAAAAATACACATGCCCTTGGCAATGCAACTCTGTTTTCATCAGTGTATTTCAGATGCACAGCGAGGATGCATGAAAATGGATAAATCAATGAGGCCATCTGGGGAGAGGAAGTCTAAATGAGGAATGGTTTGATGCTAACGTCCATTCGGCAGTAGTCTCACAGACCTGATCATTCTATTCATTATCCAGAAGCAAAAAACAGAGAGCCTTGTTTATTCATGACATGAATTTCCCTCTTACCCTGTTATTAAGGTGCTCAGTGTGACTGTCAATCACACAAATACAAAATTTTTAAAAAAGGTTGGATGCCAAAGTTTTGAAATATGCACATTTCAATTGTCTTTGCAATAGCTGAATAAAATGTCTCTGAATAGCTGCAGTCCGCCCCTACATATCATGAGTAAATGACAAGTCCAACAATCAATCTAACTATGAGATAAATATGCAGTAATTTAGCTTTAATGTACAGTTGGCACAGACATGGGAGTGAGCCTCTAACATGACACACCCACATTAAACTACATTAAACTACAACTACAATACAGTTGGCACAGACATGTGAGTGAGTCTCTAACATGACACACCCACATTAAAATACAATGGACACATTCGTAGAAATGATCTGTGAAAAAAAATATGTGAAATAAACAAAAATATGAGAAACCTGAATTAATGTTGTAAAATTATAACCGGCTCTTCCAATAATATCTTAAATAATATCATATTTGTATCCAAAGGACGTCAATTGAACACACACGCTGCATTCCAGCAGCTTTACACACACACACACACACACACACAGGCAATGAAATTCACAGCTGGTAGTTCACAAGTCTGACGCTGTGATCATACGCTGAACAGCTGCATTAGCATGTCAACGCTGGCTTCGGAATTCCTCATCTCTCCACCAGATGCTCTCTGCTGGTTGACAGGATGTCACACCTTCAGTTGAGCCGTCCTCATCTTTTTCATGCCAGATCTCACAGTCTCGTAGAGTAGTAGTAGGCTGTGCTCCCCTCCAGAGTGAAATTAAAAATTGAAGGGATTAAATGATTTGCCTCTCTGCTCTGGAGAAGTATGCAAGTACACAATTATACATCTGAAGTTCTTTCTAACAAGTTTTAGGGATTACAGCAGAATGTGGATAAAAGTCAAACATTCTTAATGTGCTCAGACCCCAAAAAGGCAATTGGGTAAACATTTTCCTAATTAAAATTTGCCTTGAGATATTTATTAAACATGTATTTGTTAACTAAACTAAAAGCAGATTAGTAGGATTTGTGCAGTGGTATCATCCCAATGTCCTTTATCCTGTGAGTCTTCAAACAGACATGACACCCCAGTGGTTTTGATGAGGTCAGCAGCTATTGATTATTTTCATTATTATCAGTTGATCTCTAGCAAGCCAGGTATATCATCAGGTATTTGGTCTACACGTTTTCAGAAAACAGAAGACAGGCCCAAATGTCTTGTTATGTCCACGTAGCCAAGATACTTCTTTTAGTGTCATTAGAAGGAAGAAAAATGGGGGGGGGGTCATACTTCAGAGGCCTGAATTAGAGAATTCTTACAACAAAAACAAACTCTCATAAACAGGGTAAAAAAAAGAAGAAGACAAAAGTACTAAATAATAAATATGGGGTGTAGCAATGGTGTGTGCACCATCAGCGGCACACTAATGAGGCTGTTGGGGGAAAAGAAGTGTGGATGAGAAATATTTTGGTGCTGATGCTCACTCGACAGCTGAGCTGATTATTCCATTTATTACAGAGAGGAGGAAGAACCATGTTTTCAGTGACATCAAAGGGAGATCACCTATTTGTAGTACAATGAACTTTTGAACTTAATTGTACTGAATTATGTCCAGTGCACTCGACTGCCTCTAGCCTGAAATGAATTAAGATGTATTTTCAAAGAGGCTTTAATGGTCAATTCATAATAATTCTACTTTAGCAAAGATATTACACTATCACTAAAGTACTATGATGGTCTGTGTATGGTGAATTTACCAGGACATTTGTATTTGTTTCTTTATGTCACAATCCAAACTTTTTAGTGCTTTCACAATACAGACTCCAATGCTGAAAAAGCTGGTGATTCCTATTTTACATTGTTCATGCACAGACCTCTCAGAACAAGACGTGAAATCTTAAACATGCACTTGATGTCTTGTGTGATATAATGTTGAGTGCAGGGCTTTCCAGTCATCAGGTTTTTGTAGTCACACCTGACAGCTAAAGAACAAGCAGTTGCACAGTAATCTGATCATTGTTTGTGAGGTCTCCATCGTTCTCTCCCTCTCTCACACCAAGTAGGTCTTTACAGGTCTTTAATATTGACCGATGCCTCCACCAATCGCATTCAGCCACTTTGCTCTACCTTCCCAAAAGGGGCCCAAATAAATCCGAATCCTGTCAGCTGAGCATGAGGGACCCGATTTCACTCCCATGATTCACTTTGCTGGGTTTACATCATTAAATTCTACCAGGCTCAAGGTTTCCAAGGAGACAAATGTGTCAGACTGATTTCCAGGATAATGACCATACAATTATGCAAAAGACATTCAAGATATTCTACGGAATGCTGCAGCCACATAAACACCATTGGGTTGAATATTTGACTCACTGTCACCACTATATTCAGTGGCTCTAACAAGCAGACATACAGGATGAGATACTGATGTAAACTGCAGAAACATCTCATGGGACAATGTTTCTCATGAGAAATACTTTAATACTAATGATACTGACAGCCCTGCTGTGGATTTGGATTGCACTCAATGAATGCTTTTCTTCTCACCTGTCCAATCTGAACTCGAGTGGCAAAACACACCAGTAAATTGTTGAAAATACGATGAAAGTGATTTTCCCGGCATGGTTTGGAGGTTCTTTCTTGCTCGGTGAAATCATTGAAATGGAAATTGAACGGTAATTGTCTCGAAAATGTTAGCTACTTGCCATTAGGATAGAAAAGAGGCTGACCACCAAGATTTTATTTTTCTGTCGAAGAACACCTCGAGGCAGAGAATGTGACTTTCTAATATTAATGCTAATACAGCCTCCTCTCTCCTCCTTCCACTGTGCACGGATCATTTCATTTTTAACGAAGCCCGTGACATACCCACCTAAGTGGATTATGGACCTTTGAACCGTGAACAGCACAATGAGTTAAGAGGTGGCAGGGTAGCCTTGTACTCACAAAGGTATTCTGTAATTAAAAGATCACAGGTCAAATCCCAAGAAGAACCGAAGTCTCATTGAGAGACGCAGCACACCACTCCATGCTGAAACACTCAGAGGCAGCAGAGCCTCAGATCAATGTCGACGCTTCATCAGCGTGTCATCCAGACAAGTTGGGAGAGTAAAAATGGATTTTCACTCAGGCATTGTGTCATGGTCCTCTCTTTCTTCACCTCCATTTCCACCATTATGCACATTCATACATCACTGAAAGGTTTATCAAAGGTATTAATGGACTTTCTCAACAGGTGAGTGAGGTACCCCATTTTCATCCCTCTGACATTAAAGTCAGCAGATATCTGATAAATGCGAGCTGGTTAATAACACATTTTCATATCACACACACACCTTATCATTTGATTTTGCCATAATACAGTGATGTGCACTCAGGGGAGTCATCATTGAAAGGAATAGAAAAATAGAAAAAAATAATTCAATGGTTAAATTTAATGGTTAAATGGTTAAGATATTTTCCATTCAACGTAACCAATTTTAGATTATTTTAACTTAAAATTGTTGTGTGTATCACTATTCGTGTGCTGAGCGATCGTAAAATGGCTGAAGAGACACTCGGTGAGGCACGCAGTTGCGGTGCCTCATGCTAGGGGGCACTAGTGAGCGAAGGGATTCTTTGACTCCGCAGCCACAGAACAAGTGACAGCAGCTACAATCTACAGTCGGCAAATCAAGTCCAGCAGCCATCCATTTGTTTTTATTTCCCAAATGGAGGATTATATATCTAAACTCAATTTTCTAAACTGGACTTTCAATGGAAGACGGAGGTTATAATTTAAGGAACACCAACGATCTCCATGGAGACAGAAACGATATTTCTACACGTTATGATGCTTTTGTTCAGAAGGAGTGGCGCATTGACTTGATTTTTATGAAAATAATGCTTTTTTTTAATAAAAGTGCTTTTGTGTGCTTTCAGTTTGTATGTGTAAAGAATGCTGATATGAGACTTCAAACTACCCGCTAACTGTTGACAATCAAATGGTGAATCAGCTGCAACTGTAGGTTCATATGTTTGTAAATCTGATTGGGATGAAGGTAGTGCCTCCCCAGCGTCAACCGTTACTTCTGTGTGTTCAAATTAAAATCAAAACCAATCAAATTCAGGTATCAGTGCTTATCAGACACCAAGCAGATATTTGTAACTATGCATTGAGCTCGCTAAACGTAAATGTAAATGTAATGTATCTATCTTCACACACAACAACTGGTTACTCAGCTCAAGTGCGTTCATGTTGTTAACAGGTCAAATACAATCTTTTTCCACACTTTCATCTAGGGCCAAGATTAACACAAGATCGTCAACATATAACAAATTCCCGCCTCCACTCCTATCCCTGCTTGCCCACCACACCTTGAACCCCTATCTTGTGACTTCGATACCCTTGAGAGGAAGAGGCGGTCAGTTTCCTGTTTCATTTGCCTCCAGTCATGCAAGGCTGCGCCAGCAGTCTACCTGCACTAAATCAAAAGGCAGAGCCAAGCGCCCAGCCATGGCGGTGACTCCTTTTATGATGCTCTATAGGATCTCGGTCATTGAAAGGAATTAAATGTATGGCCACTTAGAAGGGCGGATTCTTGCAGGGGTCACAGGAGCCGGCCCACTGTGTGACTCACAACTGCCAGTCATCACTTTCTACTTCAGCAAATTGCTTCATCGAAAAACCTCATTAAGCAGCAACACGAGAGAGCTTAGTGTTTATTCTACTCAGCCTCCTCTAGGTTTCCTATCAAGCTGTGACAGTTTCAATTTGCAGGTGTTAGATACTATTTCTGCATCTGCTCCCTCGTCCTTTGCTCACTGCAAACATTTGTCTCAGCTGCTGATTTCATATTTTCTGCTATCACACAAACAGCTGATGTTAAAAAGAAGAAGTTAGCTTGAGCTAACTGCGTTTGAACTGCAGTGCAGAAGAATCCATAAGACCCATGCAACAATCATGTGGGAGGGTTCTGGCATAACACAGAGGCAAATGCTAATTGACGCACGGTCAGGTTATTCTGTGTATTCAGTAGTATCTCAGTGGGCAGAATGTGACATGGAAAATTTCGAGGAGTGGAAACTGAATTGACTGCAGCAGGGGGCAGATCACATCACGTCATGTGATGTACGGACACTATTTACTGGGCTATTTGCTGGTGTGTGGTATTAGCAGCTAGCCCTGAAATGTAAAGATGTGCAGAGAAGGTCGTCATGAACGATCTCTATGAGCCGATTTTAGGATTTTGTAAAGATTTTTTTCTTTTGTGTGCAACACAATTTTTTCATGTAATATTCATTTGTACATGGAATATTAATATCTTGTACGCTGGCCCGCAGGTAAAAAAAAAGTGAAATGATTTTCAGATTCCTATTTTTCAAGCAAGATACTCAGGAAGGCTTTTACAAAGGATGTCTGTTGGCCCACTGAGGAGCAGATGGCATTCTGAAGGTGATCTGGATACATGCGTGGACACAGCATTGGTAGCTCCCCCCGTCAAGGAGGTTCTGTTTTCATCACAGGATTTCATCGTAGGACTCTTTGGTAAGTATCTTCACCTGGCAATAAGAAAGTATAACGGCAGATAATGTTTTATTAATCCCATTGTACTGAGTGTTACAGCAGCCAAGAGGATGGTGTGACAGCAAGTATAATTCAACAACCATAATGGGTGGGTTCACATTAGTACACACACGAGATATCGTGTGTATGAGCATATATGAGCCTGTTCTTCATGTGGCTGCCTGCGAGTCCCCAACCAACAGAATCAATCCCCCCAAATCGATGAAACATTTGTTCGGCGCTAATATAAATAGGAGGTGGACTTGTATGTTGCTCCCTGCTGCTCCAAAGACAGTCGGCTACACGTTGAGGGTCACTTTTGTGCGTATGCTGAAACTGTAGAAATGGGGTAGTTTCTCAGCCAACAGTACAAAGACTCATCTGTGAAAAATTTGTTTGTTTGTTTGTTTTTTTTACCTGAAGGCACACAACCATCCTCATAACCTCATACTATGACGATATAAGAGGTTTATCTTTCAAACTTTACATAATTCATCTTTGAGCAATTTCCAAAATAAAACCAATAACGTCACATCAGGACCTACAACAATTCATTCATAACTCTCATTTTCTCCCGATTGGCTTGGTGCAACTCACTTCTCTGTGGCTTCACACATAAATCTCTCTTTCAACCATCTAAAATGCAGCTCGGCTTCTCACTGGTTTTTCATTAGATAGCATCATATTTTTCCTATCTTTTCCTATCTTTCTCTCTGCTGGTTTCCTGTTGGTTTTAGAATTGATCCTGAGGTCTTAGGATTTTACAGATCACTTTTAAAGCTTGTTTAGGTCTTACCGTAAGTTATGTAATAGATATGTTGACCCCCTACGAGCCCAGTAGCAGGGGGGTCCTTCTGGTTGTTCCAAAAAGACATCAAGTCATTCCTAAAGGTGACCAGACTCCAGAGCCCTGGACTTTGGAATGAGGATTCTTTTAAATCACTTAATCCCCATGACAATGATAAAACACTGAACTAAAAGCTGAACAACTGGCGTGTTAAGTCCATTATATTCCGTAAAGTACCAGGTATTGCCCACATGAGACTAATGGCTCTCTATCAAGTTTCCCTGGAGGTTGTCAGCCCTCCACCTGCACCAGCACAGATTCCATTAACGCCAGACTGCTTCAGTTCAAGAGCATATTTTCCAAAATGCACCTGCTTTATAAGTAAAATAGTAGACATTAGTAAGACAAACAACCTCTGCTTTTGCTCTTTTATTTGTACTGTGAGTCACGTTCAAGTCTGCCTCTGTCTTCTTTTTCTGCCGTCTGGCGTCGTTAACACACATGCTTTTTGTGTATGAATAATAAAGCTGTGATTTTCTTTTTTAAAGGGTCTGTAATGGTTCGAAATAATGAAACAGCACGCACACTGTAGTTCCCACGCACCACATCAGGAATACAAGGTCATTTAACTCCATGTCCGAGTCCAAGTCAACTTACAAACAGACGTCATTATAGAGCAATTTCAAGTCCCATTTACATTTCAATCCAGTTCATTAAGCACGGACACTATAATCCACTTCATGGCATTAGTTACATCATTCACAAATAGACATTTAGTGTTCAAAATCAAAACAAATGCAAAACACCAGGCACGAAAGACACGAAACGTTTAGTTGTTCTCACTTTTTACCACGGAGGTAAAGGTTTGTCAGCTTTCCTACTGTCAAAGAACACGTATTACATCACATACAGATGTGCTGAATCATATAAGGTTAATGTGCCCTACATGTCGTTTTTAAAAAGACGCTTTCGACCTTTCTGTCAACTCTGCATGAACAGACATTCGGAGCTTTAAGGAAGTAGTGTAGAGTGGTTATTTAGAATACACTTTGTTGTTGATATCATACAATGAAATCAAAGTAATACATGTGTCTTGGTCAGGGAAACACTACATTCACGGCCCTGTGTAAGTTCAAAGCGAAAAATAAGTTCACTCATGGCTACCGAGGTTTTGTGATGCTGCTGGTGCTCCGATATTTGGACATCTGGATTCCACAGTACTTTTTTTAGTCATTAGTTCAGAGAAGTCGAAGTCAGAGATCTCTGTCATCCTATTGGTCAACGTTAAGGTACACGTCGTAGGATGATGTGGGCAGGCAGACATACGCACAAGGTGTCGCAGATTAACACTTCATTAGTCACTTTATGTTCTCAACAAGAAAAAGATAAATAATGTCGATCACTAATTTGTGACAAACAGTAGAAACATTTGGAGACATTCAAAGCAGAAGGGAGATGCGACAGAGGATAGAGACTGAATCCCTCTGCAGACGGACTGCACCTGTGTCTCACCACGTATTTACATAAGATGAGTTGAGTTGCATTCAAAGTATTTTTCTAATTTAACATCTGCGTTGAAGCCAAGTGGAAAGGTGTCCCCAAGGATGTCAACTGAATATAATTATGTTTCTCCACTAATTAGAAAAGCATCAGAATTACAGATAATTGAATAAACCTGACATTTGAATAATGGCGAATGCAACTGCTTTTAAAACAGTGCAGCAGCACTGTACAGCTGCAGCTCACACATCCGTGCACGCTCACAGATATGAAGGTCTTTTATCCATGGAAGTATTTGTGTTCCTCTGCTCCTTTGTCTCTAAATAAATCAGGCCTCTCATGTACTGTTTGTCATGGAAATGGTTTTGTCAACAGCATCAGTCCATAAACCATAAACCAATCACATACAAATAAAATCAGCCAGCACAGTAAGTGTCCACTCGTTGAGCAAAGATTCTGTAGGAGGTCATCTCTTCTAACTAGTGGAACAGTCGGATCACGAGTCAAACATGCTCCATCACAGTACGGATGTCCAAATGTGACCTAACACATGAACAGCCTGGGACTGCAGGATGGAACGCAACAAGCTCAGTTCAACAACAAGATCAGTTGCTGGATGCTTTTTCATAGTTTGACCAAAACGGAAAGCTACATTTCTTTCCTCTGACCATCTATAGAAGGTGCAAAACCCCAAATCTCAATTGTTTTATTTTAACAGAGAATTAGTGTAGACATTTAAACTGTTACTTTTACTCAATCTCTCTGACTATGATTAAAAAATATATACTATTATAATAGTATAATATTACAATACTATTATGAAGGTCCTTCCACTTTCCTCTTATATGAGCATTATGCAAGTACTGCATACTGTGATGGAAGTCTGAAAACTTTAATAGCTATTGACAAAAGACTGTGGTTAGCGCGCCGTACTCTCAGCCGACGATTACAGAACAAATTAGATTCTGCTTCTATCTATTTAAAAGCACAGCGGACTCTCATTGGAAAATTGTAGCAGAAATTGAGGAAAAGCCTCATTATCAGGTTCGTTTGTTTTCAGTTTGTTCCCATTATGTGAAACAGCATTTTAGGTTCTGCGGTTTAGTGTTTACCCCCACAACACACACACAAGCACACACCTACTTGAAACTTTCCAAACTTACTAATGAGGCAGAGCAAAGAGTTAATCAGCTGTAAGGGCTGAAGTATGGCTTTGTGCAGCCGACCACGTTTCAGGACATTTGTGTGAATGATATGACAGCTATCTCAGCAGGTGACTGAGTGAGGAATGACACTCACACAATGAACATATAGTGTACTGTGTAGAATACTGTCATTTGAAGTGACTATGCTGCCAACCCCTCATCTCCCTAGAACTCATTTATTCCTTCCTCTCATTTATTCTTTCCCAAACGTGGGCTACCTTGACTCCATTTATAAAGCACTCTGAGGGGAGATGAAGGCTTTATGACTATAATGCGCTGCTGACAATCCTTTTACAATGGTTCGCTATTCTGCCAATAAACTGAGCCCCATTTAGTCCAATAAACCAAACACTTTACGATCTATCATCCCCCCCCCCGTTCTAATTTTCAAACCAAACATCTCTCAGCATCAATCCAATAAAACAGGAAGAGTGAATCCGCGAGCAGAACAGCAGTTAACGTTGTGGCGTAATGTATGTGCAGGTCACAAAGGACTTGGAGATGTCAAGGTGCTGATAGTGTTGGCGGGGGAGGAAGGTTGACCGACTTACTGACGCTTCATATTAGAGGAATAATTCATGTGGAGGAAAACTATAACAATCTGATCTGAGCTGGTATATTTTTACCTCTTGCCACTTCCACTGAGAGGAGTTTCCAGGAGCACGTCGTGGAGACATGAGAATAACAGTGTTTGATTGATATTCAGGATGGAATGGTGCTTACCGTTAAAATTGCATGTCTAAACAGAAACACAGGTCTATTGAAATTCTGATTCAGACTTGGCCTAGTTTCCCCCTCATATACATTTATATTGTTTGGGACTGAGTTTAGGAGTGGGGGACTTATTGTATAAGATATTATCGTATAAACAAGAGTGTGCGAGGCAAGTACCTTCCTCTATGGCACTATGATACTGTATCTGTGGATGCGTCGAGAGACAGGCAATCTAGATAATTCTTTGCTGTAATCAGCTTTTTGTTTGCAATGCTGACAGCAGCATCACCAGCGAGGAAGTTCCATTACATGGCAAAGATTTGCTACTAAATCGTGCAGATTTTAGTAGAAAAGAAGAGTAAAAGTAGAAAATCTGAGGAGGTTCTAACGACGAAGCTCGTACATGTGCTTTCGCACTCTGCATGCCGATTCACATAGACTTCAGATTAGAGACCTAGGATTCCATGAATGTAACTTATGACGTGTATTTGTTGGAGTGAAAAAGATGGTGTGGGGGGGTTATATTGAAAGGTTCTCCCGTCGTGTTTGCATGTATTTCTGTCTCTGGACCAAATCTGGATCAAAGATTGCAAAGACCTCCTGCCTCAGCTCAACACAATGCAACACTTAAGTATGTTGAAAAATACAAACAATAATAATAATAATAATAATAATAATAATAATTACATACATAATTATAAAAAACAATGACATATAATAATAATTATTGTTTTTATAATTTAGAAAAAATATTTTTTGCACACAGTTCTCTGGCTGTTGTCTCTAGCAACAGTTAAGTACAACAAGTCTAAATACAAACCATTCAATAAAAAAGCAGGAAAACAATACAAATAATACAAACTATATACAATGTGTAAATGTATGAACGGGAAAACTGCAGCAAAGTGTGCAGACGGTCAGACAGTCAGGAGTGCAGATGAATGATACAGCTATTGACATTGTGCAGTCATTAACTGTTGTTTGATTTGTTATTTGACTGCTGCTGGGAAGAAGATTCTGTCTTCTGTTACTCCATTGTGGATGATGAACTACAATACTGCAGAAATCCTCCTTATAGATGACATAATAATAGCACTGCATCAAATATAGAAAATTATTTTGAGATAAGCAACGAAATTGAATAATGCATATTATCGCTGAGGTTCATGGTGTGTTTCTTATTTCACACTCAGCTCCACCTTTATGACAGAAATACTGAGTAAATGTAGTTATAAATCACTTTATTAAACACTACTGATGTTACACGTGTGTTTTGTGCTGCAAATTCAGTTTGAAGAATGCAGCAAACGCAAGGGCCACATCTGGAATCCAGTTCAAACGTAGCACAGGAGGAACAAGCACTGAGAACACTTAAAAATGAAATTCATTGGGAGGAAAATCGTAAGAAACCATTAACAATACAAGGACAAGGACAATAATTCAACAACTTGTCCAGAATGGTGAAGTCCTTACAAAGGATAAATAAACATGCTGCTCAACCATTAAGGTGTCAGATGTATTTAGAGGTTAAGTTCACCCTGAGTAATGGCTGGCTGATTCAACTGAAAGGCAACTGAACATGTCTTTGTATTCAGTATGTCAGCCACCTTAAAGTGAGTCAACTCACTTGCCATTCGAACAGACCACACCTACACAACTAGAATGAATGTGGCTAAAGAAGATGTTTTTGACAGAATATTATGTCACACATGGAGACGCTGGCCCTTTGATGATAAAATGTCACCATTTTATAATATCAAACATTTCTGTGAAATTTTCTCACATCACCACTTCGGACATTGTGGCCTAAAATGTGTCCGTCGAGTTCACAGTGACTCTTGACCACCTAAATCAATCAGTTTATCTTCCAGCCAGAGACAAAATCCAACCAACCAACCCTCCATCCAAATTGTACTTTACAGAGTGCGTATCTATCTTCATGGTCAGAATTCATTGAATGGTATCAATAACCTATTCCACTGCAGTCTGGATATTTTACCACTGACAACATCAGAAGATGCATGTCAAGAAAAAACAAAATTTACGCAATCAAACGCGACTCACACTGATCTCCTCTACTTTCATGTGTGCGCCTCAGGTCATTTTTATCAAAGGTCTCTGTGATGACATCCATATTTTGACTTATTTCATGTCGAGTGTATGTACATAGCAACTGTGGAGTTTTGTTGAAAACAGTGAAAAACATAAATGTGGGTAAAATCCTATCCACCATGGTGAAGAAATCCATTAGTATTCAAAACAATAAGTTATCAGAAAACTTGCACTCTCTCCTTAATCAGGTTAAAGTAATTTCCATGACCAAGCTAAAAATGTTCTGGCCAACCTAGAAGGGAGGATTCAGCGACGCACTGCCAAAAGCTGATTCAATTAATGATTTAGTCTGAATTTAGCAAACTGTAAAGTGTAAAACCAGATTTTAAAAAACTTTACACTCTTCAAAAGAAACAATGTGACCTTGTGTGGCCTGACAGAGATCTGTGGTGTTTAGTGCCTTCTGGGGAGTAACTGATTTGTTGATGAAGTGTGGTCGAGGTTTGCTGTGCACCCGATGTCCTTCAAACAGTCTCGCCTGCTTTAGTGTGACAGCCTCCTGAGAATGGGTATGAACTTGTTTGACTTGTCTGTGAGTTGTGAGTGGAGGCGGAGAACACGATACGCAATGGAGAAGAACATAAAGTGAGAATTCATCGGACTAATGCATTATAGTTAACTGTGGCTACTTCAGGAGCTGGAAAGGGTCTTTGCTGCACAGACAATGAATTCCTCAGAGCTACTGCCTCACTGCTATGCATCTTCTCTGAACGTTCTAACTGCGCCCACACCGGTGCAGACTCCATGGAAAGAGTTCCTGGATATGTGGTACGTCATCTATAGTTTCATTTAATGCTTTAATGAGGGGTAACCCTGGATTTCCACCGATCCGATTTGCTCCGTCAGCGCGCGCCGTCAATCCCCACCAGATGCGTTTCACCTGCGTTGCAGCTCAGGTCCGTCAGTCACGTGACCGACAAGTTCGTGCAGTGAAAACACGTATAATCGCGCAAAACTACATGTATGTGTGATAAATGCAGGAAGAAACACAAGTGTCTCCAGGTGGAGAAGCAGAGGAGAGTTGGACTTACTTGTGTTTGACTTTTTTTTCGGTGTTTGTGGTTTTAGCATGGACAAGTAACTTGTTAGTAATTAAATACTTAATACTTAATAAATGTACTGTGTTGAAAGTACTAGTGTGATAATACAAAATAGTGTGAAATACGATCTGACGTCAACGTCGAGCGTTTTATTCTGAAAAGTGTTGGACTTCCTGCCCCGCTCGATGGATTTTGTGCCAGACTGCTGCGTCTCAGCTCCGGCATCCGTCAGAAATAGAACCTCTGCCTATCTTCGACGCAGCGCTCCAGACTGAAGGAGCTGGGACGGAGCTGAGACGCAACGCAGTCGGAGGAAATGGGGTTGACTTCCAATTGTCAATGACATCATGACATCAATTGACAATGACATCTACATCATCCACTTTCTGTCTGCTCTCTCATTCGTCTTCTAACTTCTTTTTTGGTGTTAAAACAACATCTCTGTAAGGACAGAAATATCCTTACAGAAACAGAGCAGTTTTCCCAAAGACTCTCTTCAGGAGTTGGTTAAGTGAAACGTCACCCAAATGAGGAATGGCAGCGTTCTTCAGCCAGAGGACAGCTTCCTCACTCTGTCCATTTTTCCGAGCTCCATAAATCAGCTCAAGGTTCCTCAGTGATCCTCCATGTGGTGCCGCAGCGGGATTTATCATTCTCAGATAAAGGTTCAGTCCTCGTCAACGTTCA